>MUZC01004541.1:423488-441976 GCA_002072015.1 Radix auricularia | reverse complement strand
GTCAACAAGCTCCCCGTTCAACAAGCCCCCCCTGGTCAACAAGCCCCCCGGTCAACAAGCCCCCGGTCAACAAGCTCCCTGATCAACAAGCACCTTTTCAAACACGAGTGACCTACCTAGGATGGGATTCCCTCTTGAGGCGTAACCGGCGATACTCATGACGTGCGAGTGGTCAGCGGTGACGACAATTAACGTTTCGGACCTATCCGTTAACCGAATGGCGGTTTCAACGGCCCGAGCCAGAGCCAAAACATCGTGGAGAGCTTTGGCTGCCTGTGAGTCGTGATGGGCCGAGTCTATTCGTCCACCTGAGGACATTTAGACAGAGGAGCGTTAAACATTGTCCTTGACATTGTATCAATGAGATGAAGTCTCACTATGTTAATTGGACACAAAGCCCATGAGGTACAACACTTAAATCTATTTTAAGTCACATGGAAAACCACAAGTGTATCAATGTAGAGCTGTCTCAAGCAATGTAATAAATCATAACATTTGAAATGTACAAACTTGAATCTCACAGACTGAATCTCACAGACCGAATCTCAACCGAATCTCACAGACCGAATCTCACAGACCGAATCTCACAGACCGAATCTCACAGACCGAATCTCACAGACCGAATCTCACAGACCGAATCAACAAGGTTCAATGAATAACTCCTTAATGGATTTGTTTAATTTCAAAAAATGTTTTTGTTTATTTTATAACTAACCAGCCACTTGCTCGTTTCTTTACTTTTCGTCAGCCCCCACCCCCCCTCCACCCCCATAAAGTACTAATTTGTCTCCCATTTCGGTACAGCCATCACTATCACAGAATAGAAACACTGCGCAGTGATAAAATATCACGTTCTCGAACCTTCCACGAACAAGAAAAATCCTTTTTCATTTTTCCTCAGTATCCCTATAGCAGTCTCCACCATCTCATGCAGGGCGGGTTCTCTGCTGACATTTCTGTTGACATCGTATGACATGTGACCCTGAGCAAAGAGACCTGCGGAGATATAAACACTCAGTTTCGGACATGGCCATTAAACTTAAATACCTTGATATTTATAATGCAACATAACTTATAAATGTCGTATTATTTAAAAACTAGATCTTTAAAATAAAATTTACCCAGTAAATATTCAACGCCTTCTATATTGACGTCATTCAAGCCATTTTTGTTGTAAACAAATTTATGGGTCACTCCCTGCCTTGTCTTGTCAGTAATCCATTCCTGTTGGTGGGAAAGTAAGAGAACATAAGTCAATCTAACTGCGCGTCTTTCTTTCGTTTCATCCACTGACCTATGGCGCTGATGACGTCAGTGTTTAATATTTACCGCCCATTAACTTTTAAAGTCACGGAAAGGTCATTTCTTGTATCATACTTTCACGTCTCTAACACCACACAAAAATTGTTTGAATGTTTAGTTGGTTGTTCATGAGTTACTACAATTTATTAGGCCGTTGTCCTGGTCAGTGCTAGTAAAAGTGCTGGTCTGCGGACCGATGTCAGTCCGTCCGCAAAACGAATCAAGAACGCCAGAAAAATACAAATATAATCCTCCATTTATAGAGTGGGACGTGGTGGTCGAGAGGTAGCGCTCTCGACTGTCATACCGATGGTCACGGGTTCGAATCCACACGAAGGTGAGGATTTGTTCTCGCGGCCTGAGGAGTCCCCGAGTCACCCAGCTCCGAATGGGTACCTAACTAGACAATAGTTAGGCGGCTGGGGTAATGCGTGGAACCCCTATAGCCGTGGCCTGTGACCGCTGCATCACTTGCCAACAGATCATCTCTCATGGTCTGTGGACGCAATTATCTTCTGCATAGAAGGAGCGTCTGTATATCTAAGATAAGATAAGATAAGAAGATTTGCAAATCTAAATACTAACCCTCTAGAATATGTTATGTTTTCGGCAATAAGGAATAAAATAGTTCACAATCCGCTACAACGTGAGCACAGGTAAAATCAGAGGCGTCACTAGGGTTGGTTGCACCCCCTCATTATTTAACCAACAGAACTCCTCCAAGTTTTCCAGTGCCAAATAACGGGAATATATATAATTTTACAGTCTGGTGTCACCCCTCTAATGTAGTCACCCGGTGCGGCCCGCCCCCACCGAGCACCCTAGGGACGCCACTGGGTAAAATAGAGCATCGGTCCCTAGAGCAATGTAAAAAAATTCCTAGTTGGGTCACGTGGTATCGCTACACATATTTGTACTGAACGTCTGTCAAAGAAGTGTTTTAGTATCCGAGCGTTACTCGGGTTATTGCCTAGTGTTAGAGATATTTCTAAGATCTTTAGTTTTAGCTAGCAATTGTTTTATTAAATTAATAAAAGTTAAATATCTTTAAAATACAATTTTCCCCGCCAACACAAAAAAAAAAAATATATATAAATAAATAAAAAGCAACAAATGACTCTGATTAGAGGTTTTCAAAATGTTTATATTCTCTAAGCGGTTAACAACTTGTATGATAAAAGACCGAGTATTTTAGATCACTTGTTAGTGAGCTGACTTATCATTTAGATCACTTGTTAGTGAGCTGACTTATCATTTAGATCACTTGTTAGTGAGCTGACTTATCATATTTACCTCAATTAAATTAAGGCCATCTTTTCTGTAAGTCTTGGACACATTAAACTCTGGGTCGGGGTCCGGGTCGGGGAAATTCTCGGGATAAAAGTTGGCTCTGCCTCCTCCCATGATTACCTGAACAGAGAGTTGACCATTAGCCTAGTGACTTTACAGAGAGTTGACCATTACACTGGTGACTACAGAGAGTTGACCATTAGACTAGTGACTTTACAGAGAGTTGACCATTAGACTGGTGACTTTACATAGAGTTGACCATTAGACTGGTGACTTTACAGACAGTTGACCAATAGATGAGTGACTTTACAGAGAGTTGACCATTAGACTGGTGACTACAGAGAGTTGACCATTAGACTGGTGACTACAGAGAGTTGACCATTAGACTGGTGACTACAGAGAGTTGACCATAGGACTGGTGACTACAGAGAGTTGACCATTAGACTGGTGACTTTACAGAGATTTGACCATTAGACTGGTGACTACAGAGAATTGACCATTAGACTGATGGCTTTACAGAGAGTTGACCAATAGACTGATGACTTTACAGAGATTTGACCATTAGACTGGTGACTTTACAGAGATTTGACCATTAGACTGGTGATTACAGAGAGTTGACCATTAGACTGGTGACTACAGAGAGTTGACCATTAGACTGATGGCTTTACAGAGAGTTGACCATTAAACTGATGGCTTTACAGAGAGTTGACCATTAGACTGGTGAATACTGAGAGTTGACCATTAGACTGGTGACTTTACAGAGAGTTGACTATTAAACTGATGGCTTTACAGAGAGTTGACTATTAGACTGATGATTACAGAGAGTTGACCATTAGACTGGTGACTACAGAGAGTTGACCATTAGACTGATGGCTTTACAGAGAGTTGACCATTAGACTGGTGATTACAGAGAGTTGACCATTAGACTGGTGACTACAGAGAGTTGACCATTAGACTGGTGACTTTACAGAGAGTTGACCATTAGACTGGTGACTTTACAGAGAGTTGACCATTAGGCTGGTGACTACAGAGAGTTGACCATTAGACTGGTGACTTTACAGAGAGTTGACCATTAGACTGGTGACTTTACAGAGAGTTGACCATTAGACTGGTGACTACAGAGAGTTGACCATTAGACTGATGGCTTTACAGAGAGTTGACCATATGACTGGTAACTACAGAGAATTGACCATTAGACTGATGGCTACAGAGAGTTGACCATTAGAATGATGACTAATTTACAATATATTTTAAATTATTTGCTGTAAAGTTTTGGCCAGGTGAAAAATTACAAATTACGTAGAGCAAAATTCATTAAAAAAATTCCAGTCGTGTCTTTATAGTGTCTTTTCCTGCAAACTATATTTAAACATTAAGAATGCACATGGAAATACAAATTATCTTTTCGTTTAACTAAAGTTAAAATAAGATGATATAGTGTTAGAAAATGATTATAATAACTAAAAAATGGACTTTTAAGAAGCTTATGGTAAGTTTGTTGGGGCCAGTTTAGATGTAGGTACTTACATTTATGTCCTTGTTGTGTCGGATCAACTGTAGGGCGATGTCCTCGCATTGCTTCTCTGTACCTGGGACATCTCTGGGGACACATTTTGATGTGGAGTGGAGTTTTGTGGAATTCTTGTTAGTAAAGAACTTTGTTAAATAAACAGTTTGTTAAAACAATAGACAGTCATATCCATTTAAGCTTATGAGGAACAATCAGATAAGTAACTATCACACACATGAGTAACTGACACACACATGACACACACATGAGTAACTGACACACACATGAGTAACTGACACACACACATAAGTAACTGACACACACATGAGTAACTGACACACACATGAGTAACTGACACACACATGAGTAACTGACACACACATGAGTAACTGACACACACACATAAGTAACTATCACACACATGAGTAACTGACACACACATGAGTAACTGACACACACACATAAGTAACTGACACACACATGAGTAACTGACACACACACATAAGTAACTGACACACACATGAGTAACTGACACACACATGAGTAACTGACACACACATGAGTAACTGACACACACATGAGTAACTAACACACACATGAGTAACTAACACACACATGAGTAACTAACACACACATGAGTAACTGACACACACATGAGTAACTAACACACACATGAGTAACTAACACAAACATGAGTAACTAACACACACACGAGTAACTAACACACATATGAGTAACTAACACACACATGAGTAACTAACACACACATGAGTAACTAACACACACATGAGTAACTAACACACACATGAGTAACTGACACACACACATAAGTAACTGACACACACATGACTAACTGACACACACACATAAGTAACTGACACACACATGAGTAACTGACACACACATGAGAAACTGACACACACACATGAGTAACTGACACACACACATAAGTAACTGACACACACATAAGTAACTGACACACACATGAGTAACTGACACACACATGAGTAACTGACACACACACATGAGTAACTGACACACACATGAGTAACTGTCACACACATGTGCAACTGACACACACACATGAGTAACTGACACACACACATGAGTAACTGACACACACACATAAGTAACTGACACACACACATAAGTAACTGACACACACACATAAGTAACTGACACACACATGAGTAACTGACACACACACATGAGTAACTGACACACACACATAAGTAACTGACACACACATAAGTAACTGACACACACACATAAGTAACTGTCACACACATGAGTAACTGACACACACATAAGTAACTGACACACACACATGAGTAACTGACACACACACATAAGTAACTAACACACACACATAAGTAACTGACACACACATGAGTAACTGACTCACACACATAAGTAACTGACACACACATGAGTAACTGTCACACACATGAGTAACTGACACACACATGAGTAACTGACACACACATGAGTAACTGACACACACATGAGTAACTGACACACACACATGAGTAACTGACACACACATGAGTAACTGACACACACACATGAGTAACTGACACACACATGAGTAGCTGACACACACACATGAGTAACTGACACACACACATGAGTAACTGACACACACACATAAGTAACTGACACACACATGAGTAACTGTCACACACATGAGTAACTGACACACACATGAGTAACTGACACACACACATGAGTAACTGACACACACACATGAGTAACTGACACACACATGAGTAACTGACACACACATGAGTAACTGAAACACACATGAGTAACTGACACACACACATGAGTAACTGACACACACACATAAGTAACTGACACACACATGAGTAACTGACACACACACATGAGTAACTGACACACACATAAGTAACTGACACACACATGAGTAACTGACACACACACATGAGTAACTGACACACACACATAAGTAACTGTCACACATATGAGTAACTAACACACACATGAGTAACTGACACACACACATAAGTAACTGACACACACATAAGTAACTGACACACACACATAAGTAACTGACACACACACATAAGTAACTGACACACACACATAAGTAACTGACACACACACATAAGTAACTGTCACACACATGAGTAACTAACACACACATGAGTAACTGACACACACATGAGTAACTGACACACACATAAGTAACTGTCACACACATGAGTAACTGTCACACACATGAGCAACTGACACACACATGACACACACATGAATAAATAACACACACATTAGTAACTGACACACACATGAGTAACTGTCACACACATGAGTAACTGACACATACATGAGTAACTGTCACACACATGAGTAACTGTCACACACATGTGTAACTGTCACACACATGAGTAACTGTTAAACACATGAGTAACTGTCACACACATGTGTAACTGTCACACACATGAGTAACTGTCACACACATGAGTAACTGTCACACACATGAGTAACTGTCACACACATGAGTAACTGACACACACATGACACACACATGAGTAACTGACACACACATGACACACACATGAATAAATAACACACTCATGAGTAACTGACACACAAATGACACACATGAGTAACTGACACACACATGACACACACATGAGTAACTGACACACACATGACACACACATGAGTAACTGACACACACATGACACACACATGAGTAGCTAACACACACATGAGTAACTGACACACACATTTCACACATTTGAGTAACTGACACACACATGAGTAACTAACACACACATGACACACACATGAGTAACTGACACACACATGACACACACATGAGTAACTGACACACACATGACACACACATGAGTAGCTAACACACACATGAGTAACTGACACACACATGACACACATTTGAGTAACTGACACACACATGAGTAACTAACACACACATGACACACACATGAGTAACAAACACACACTTGACACACATGAGTTACTGACAGACATGATTGTTAGGGCTAAAGATTGTAAATACATATATTTTTCCAAAATGGGTGACTCAAGTAACACTCTAGCCTTACACACTGTCACTCTGTAAGTAACACTCTAGCCTTACACACTGTCACTCTGTAAGTAACACTCTAGCCTTACACACTGTCACTCTGTAAGTAACACTCTAGCCTTACACACTGTCACTCTGTAGTGACCCGACAGACAGGCGCTCAAATCAATAAAGTCGTGAGTGTTTGATGGCCAATCTTATATTCTTTGACTGTTCTTAATCAACATTCTTACACTTACAGTCATATACAAAACGTTAATATACATTAAACAATTACATTACACTAAAATACTACATCAAGTTAAATACACATCTCTGTATGCTACATTTGATCATGACAACCAATCTCTTCCTACTGACCTCATACGATGTTTTGAATAGCACTCAGTCCTGTATGACAGACAGGCAGTCTGTCACATGTGAGGAACTGACACACACGAGTAAGCGACACACATACAAGTAACATGACTCATGCAGGTAACTGGTACACATACGTGTTAGCGACACACGTTATAGTGACACACATAAATGTATCTGAAACACAGAGTTACTGACACAAATAAGGGTAACGGACACATATACGGTAACTGTTACAAATATTGGTTACACACAAGTGTTTAGTATCTCGAATGGGGTATGTGATACATATAGGGTAAGTGACATTCACGGGGTATGTGATACATATAGGGTAAGTGACATTCACGGGGTATGTGATACATATATGGTAAATGACATCTACGGGGTATGTGATATATATAGGGTAAGTGACATATACGGGGTATGTGATACATATATGGTAAGCGACATTCACGGCGTATGTGAAACATATATGGTAAGTGACATCTACGGGGTATGTGATACATATAGGGTAAGTGACATTCACGGGGTATGTGATACATATAGGGTAAGTGACATTCACGGGGTATGTGAAACATATAGGGTAAGTGACATCTACGGGGTATGTGATACATAAAGAATAAGTGACATCTACGGGGTATGTGATACATAAAGAATAAGTGACATCTACGGGGTATGTGATACATATAGGGTAAGTGACATCTACGGGGTATGTGATACATATAGGGTAAGTGACATCTACGGGGTATGTGATACATATAGGGTAAGTGACATTCACGGGGTATGTGAAACATATATGGTAAGTGACATCTACGGGGTATGTGATACATGTAGGATAAGTGACATCTACGGGGTATGTAAAAAGACACTGAGGATTTTATCTAAATTGTAAAGAGTAAAAAAAAACGAAAGAAAAATAAAATTGTTGGAAGTTCTAATTTTGAACAAAAAGATAATGTGTAATATTTACAGATAGGTGCGTACGTTGATAAAGAAACACAACTCACAACACACAACTCACAACACACAACTCACAACACACAACTCACAACACACAACTCACAACACACAACTCAACTCACAACACACAACTCTCACAACACACAACTCACAACACACAACTCACAACACACAACTCACAACTCTCACAACTCACAACACACAACTCACAACACACAACTCACAACTCTCACAACACACAACTCACAACTCTCACAACTCACAACACACAACTCACAACTCACAACTTTCACAACACACAACTCATAACTCTCACAACTCACAACACACAACTCACAACACACAACTCACAACTCTCACAACACACAACTCACAACACACAACTCACAACTCTCACAACTCACAACACACAACTCACAACTCTCACAACACACAACTCACAACACACAACTCACAACACACAACACACAACTCACAACACACAACACACAACTCACAACACACAACTCACACTATAACTGTCGTCTTCGTCTTCCCGAAGTTAGTAACTTGATTTAATTCAATTAATGAATGATTTGTTATGACCTTCTGAGAGACAAACACCAAAGTTTTATTCATTTTACCCCTTCCAACCTCACACACAATGTTAGAACCGCTGCTCCCAGCAAGTTTTAGAACCACTCACCTGTCTGTCTCCCAGTCTCTGTTGGGACAATGTGCATACGCGCCCGCCGGAGTGGCGTGGGTAATGCGTGTTGTTGTCACGATGCCGGTGGATTTACCTTGGAAACAAAAACAACCGTTAATGTCTTCCTTTTCTCTGTGTAACTATTGACATGTACTGTATAACAATTGACATGTACTGTATAACAATTGACATGTACTGTATAATAATTGACATGTACTGTATAACAATTGACACGTACTGTGTAACAATTGACATGTATTGTATAACAATTGACATGTACTGTATAACAATAGGGATGTTCATAAATTTGCGGAAATCTATTAATAGAAATATTATATCTAAATTAATTTTTTTAAGGACAAAATTCATAAAACAATTAATAAAAGATACGAGTCAATACGTGAATGTAAGTATATTGAGAATGATTGATCTTATCAGCTAATTTTTAATTCTTCGTTAATTTAAGACAGCTAATTGGACTTGCAAAATAAAAAAAAACCAATTTCTTAATTTTACTAAGGTTACAATTTTTAGAACACGGTGATTTGACTGTATTTATGCCTCAAAACATTGCTCCACTAAAATGTAATTAAAAAAAAAATATCACTACGAAATGAGCTATGATGTTTTCCGGTTTTAGAAATGAAAAACCCTATTGACATGTACAAACGATAGAGTTTGAGCTGCTGGATATGACTTAGTAGCAGACGACATTTGTCACAGAAATCCTGTACTCCTCTGTGCATGAGCCAAACTGTTGTTCGTTTGCCTTGCAGAGACTCATTGAGGCAGTTGCTATAAAATAACAAATCTACAAGGAAAGTTACAGATATTAAGAAGGCCTGGTTCTGCAGTGGGCAGTCCTTGTTTTCCTCTTTCCACGCAGATCTTCCTTGAATCATGTTGTAACTGTGCATAGTTGTGTGATGCTTTTCGGTGAAAATGTTGTTTGGCATTGTTTATTTAGCAGTTTTCATAACATCGCCGCAGTTTAATCACTGCATGAAATGGTTCTCTGTATCTGCCATATAGAAATCTTAACTCCCATTTTACATTAAAGCTCCGCTTCTCTTCTTCCAATGTTCTTTTCCTTTCTATCGACAGATGAGTACTAAGGAGACACAGATACTATTATATGGTAACTAAGTATACAAGCTGTATAACTATAATACAATTAATCGTTTTCATTAAACGGTCTTACTTTGTTGATAGTAAATACTGTTATGTTTATTCACTGCTATGTCAAGAATCTGTCTGGATTGCTGGTGCAGCTGCCAGGTAAGAGTGATGTACACAGACATCTGGGTATTTGTGTGTACTATAGCAGCTACTGAAGTTGACGGACGTGTTACACGGTTACACAGACCAAGATAATATACATTGAATGTGGGCATCACACGATATCGGTGCGCTTCAATATTAGGCTGCTAAACTTCATGGCCTGCCCTCATTAGCAACTATGTATATGAGCGCTAAACTTCATGGCCTGCCCTCATTAGCGACTATGTATATGAGCGCTAAACTTCATGGCCTGCCCTCATTAGCGACTATGTATATGAGCGCTAAACTTTATGGCCTGCCCTCATTAGCGACTATGTATATGAGCGCTAAACACTGCAGCTAAGGTTATAGCTGCCGGGGTCGTAATAATTTGTTTCGCAAATAAAACATGCATAAGAGTGTCAATGAATATTCGATATTTTGTTTACAACTTTACATGATATATTGCCAAATTCCAAATTTTTAGACGGTGGTAGGTTATTATGATTTAAACAGATTGCCACGGCCGCACTTTTTCGTGCCCCCGGCCGCAGGTTGTGCACCCCTGTAATAGACTATAGATAGATGTACCTGCCGCAGGTTGTGCACCCCTGTAATAGACTATAGATAGATATACCTGCCGCAGGTTGTGCACCCTTGTAATAGACTATAGATAGATGTACCTGCCGCAGGTTGTGCACCCTTGTAATAGACTATAGATAGATGTACCTGCTGCAGGTTGTGCACCCCTGTAATAGACTATAGATAGATGTACCTGCCGCAGGTTGTGCACCCCTGTAATAGACTATAGATAGATGTACCTGCCGCAGGTTGTGCACCCCTGTAACAGACTATAGATAGATGTACCTGCCACTGCCGACCACCGTAGTATAGAATCCACATTAGCTCCCTTGGCTGAGCTGCAGTTGCCCTCTTTGGCCGCCGCGTTGAGACCCAACACGCCCCTGTTGGTCTTCACCCCACACAGAAATGCCGTGGCCGCCGACGCTGAGTCAGTGACTTGCTTGTCCACCGAATACGTCTGTGAAGTATGTCAGAGCTTGTACATTCAGGCAGGGGCGGTGGGGGGGGGCTGACTGGGCTGAAATCAGGGGCCCACAATGAAGTATGTCAGAGCTTGTACATTCAGGAAGGGGTGGTTGGGGGGGGGGCTGACTGGGCTGAAATCAGGGGCCCACAATTACTTAAAATTTAAGGCTAAATAAAGGGTCTAAAAACTTTTTATTTAGTATAATTAATTGGCTGGACTGGGCCCCAGGTGAAATTGAAGCCAATTGAAGTACAATCTAAATTCACCACTGCTTTGAGGTCATTTTATTTGCTTGTTATTATGTACCATAACATTTTTGACTCGTGGTGATATAATCACTGATAATACTAAACAATAACAACAACAAAAGCTCACATGAGTTTCTATTAAAAAAAAATAATTAAGTTATGAATTATGAACATAGATTTTGAAATTAGGTCAATGGTATAACATAAAAAAAATTAAAGCAAACAGTAAATTGGTCTGCAAGCCAGTGGCATAGCTAGAGCTTTTGCCGCCCGTGGCGGTCTTTAATATGCCACCCTTTTAGATGCCGCCCATATATGACTTTTTTTTTTGAAGGGGGGGGGCGGGGGTAGGCAACACACATATTACGTCATTCAAAACGCGCAACTTTAAATAAAAGTTCATAATAAATAAATCATTACCGACCATGAGGTTTTACGTGGTTTCACGCGTGTTACGATATTAGAGAGCAGTCTTACGCTAAAAACATATTTAAATGACCAAAAAGAAATATTTTTAACACCCTCGTTTTCAAATAGAAAATACCGCTTGTATATGGGGGGGGGGGGGGGGTGTTGGTCTTTGTGACGGCACATTGAGGAAGGGGTCTAAGTTTTCGTTTCATGACGCCGTGTGATGAGGGGGCAGGGGGTGAAAGTCAATCATACGAAGGTTTTTATAAATTCTTAAACATGAATAAATAATTGTAATTGAAACAAAGTACATTGTAAAAGGTGGGGAACAATTTTACCATTGCAGTAAAAAGGATGCCACGTAAGATGATTTACCTATAATTAAAACATTATAAAAAATACAAAACAATTATTTTGAAGGCCACAAGAAAGTTATAAGGGTCGCTCTCCCCCCTCCCCCAATGAAACAAAAGATATTCAAAATTTTAAACCTAAGAAACATTAACAATTCATATGCTTTTACTTTTTGTTTATAAATACATCTATATGATTTTTAAAATAAAAAATGAAATTGTATACATCAGTATATAAACATTTATTATCTATAAATTTACTTACTTATCTAACATTCATAGTAGAAAAATCATGTATTATATTAAAGGATATAATTTATTTGTAATATCTTGATCTATGGAATTATTGCATGTGTAGTCTTTACTCACTTATTGTCGAGCGAATACATTTTTATCAACTTCCGGTTGGAAAAGCTCCTTTCACAACTAGATACACTGATTGCAATTGTTGAAAACATTCTTAGCAAAATTATAATGTTGAATATATTTTAATAGATCAAAAGGAAGAATCCCCCCTTGCCACCCCCCCCCCCCCCGTTTAAAAAAAACATAATGTCTTTTCTTGTAGTGTAGGTACAACCAGGGTAGGTCTTAGGCTCCTGCAATCTATGAGGTCAAAGAGGGCCCCGCGCTTTCATAGGCCCATCCTATCTTAATTTTCACTTAATTTCCTTATTAATACCTTATCCCTCTCCAAACTGGGGTACACGCAATCCTTTTCGCATACTAAGCTGCATAGGGTCCCGTAATAGCTAAGACAGGCCCCGTGTACTGCCACAAAAACCTGTATCCTTTCTTTTTTAATCTCGAACAATTCTTTATCAATGGAAATAAAGAAATGTATTTGATATTCAAATTCTTCATTTAGTAGGCTAGATGGTATTATACACGAATATTTTCTCGCAAGGACATGTAACTCATCACCCCGTTGTTTTATTTTCTTTTATAATTATATCTAATGATAAAAACATTTCTCGTCGTAATTCTTGCTCTAGAGATAGAAACACGTCTTCTGAATTTTCCCCACTCATATTTTTCTTCTTCTAACTGGTTGTTCATCGAATACCTCCAACTCTTTATAACAGCGTTCTGTATTAGCACAAGTCTTTATAACAGCGTTCTGTATTAGCACAAACCTTTGTAACAGTGTTCTGTATTAGCACAAGTCTTTATAACAGTGTTCTGTATTAGCACAAGTCTTTATAACAGCGTTCTGTATTAGCACAAACCTTTGTAACAGTGTTCTGTATTAGCACAAACATTTGCTCCATGAAATGGGTTTGCATAGTTTGCATTCATTTAAAAAAGACGGGTTCTCATTAATTGAGATATAGAATTGAGATATAGAAAAGAAAAAGATTGCATTGAGCTGAATAAAATTCCAGCATCCGATTTTGTTTTACTAGTTACTTCATTTGTCAATATTCCCAACACTCTTAAAATTTTCAAGTATGTATTTTTCGGAATTATTTGTCTTATTGTGGTGTTTAACGGAAAAAATGAATAACCATTAATTTTCAATGAAAAACACAAGCTATATTTGCTTGTTAGCGCATCATTTTGCGAATGTCGAAATTCCACGCTAAAACTGTCGTGGTTATATTAATAGTAGATCTACATATTCTCGGAACAGCGGTGATGTGTTGCTGACTTTTGTGCAGTTTTATTATAAAAGCGCCATCTGTGATGTATACCACTTAATTTTCCAAACAAATCGTTACCCTTTTTTGAGCGAATTAAATTTTTTAAACGGTTTTGCGTTAGTTATATCAACCACTATGTAATAAAACAAAAATTGCACGAATCCGTTGATTAAAACTCAAAATTAAGATTCTTTTTGTCTCACCATGGTTTTACCCCTTTAAAAAAAAAGGGACGGATTCTGGAAATGGCTTTGATATTTAATTTACCGCCGGGGCGGACCGCCCCCACCGCCCCCTAGCTACGCCACTGCTGCAAGCTACAAACGCATCATTTTAAACCCCTCGCACTTTCCTGGCCAAGTGAACTTTCACCTCGCATTGCACCCTTTGACCCAGAACAAACTTACTACCAAAACCTTTGTTTCATGTCTACTCTCAAACTCAACTGTTTAGTTCGCACCCATTTGGTATTGAAACTAGACGGCTCGTGTTGACTCAGACAGATGATTGGCTACAAGTACAATAGAACCACTGTGACACACGTGCCGTTACCATGACGACCCCGACCTCGCCTTTACCTACACCAGTGCTTCTCAATTATTTTCTGTCATGCCCCCCACCTCCCACAGAAAGAAGAAAACATTTTGCCACCCCCCCCCCAACCTGCGCGACTGTAAATAGTATCTTTTTTCTATAAAATTGTTAAAATACGCCCCTGCTGAAGTCAAACGTGCCCCCCTTGACGGAACCTGACGCCCCGTTGGGGCCGTGCCCCACTACTTGAGAACCACTGACGTACACCAGTCCATTATAATAGAGATAGTTCCATGTAGCTATGAGACTGTTACAATCGTCACTAAAGATGATTATACGCACTTATTATGATTACTTTTATGAAAAGACTTTCAATGACTTATTAATTAGTTAACTTAAAACCATTTGCCCTAAACTAAGCCATTACATCGTGAACTCCCACAAGCAACTCAAGGGAGGTTACAACCTAAGCCCCAATTAGCGTCCCGGACTGACGTGACTATCATGTCCCCTGGTTAGCGCGACGTGATTACGTCATGTCACTTTAACTAATGACTGCGTCAACGACGTTTTCAATCATTCATTTAAGACGCAAGAAATTCTGAGCACCATTTACTGTCTCATAAAAAATGTTTTGTCTTCATTTGTGTGAACTATTGTAATTATGATTTAAGCTGTGTATATAGTACAACACACAATTGCCGTTGATATAGTACAACACATACAATTGGTGTTGATATAGTACAACACATACAATTGGTGTTGATATAGTACAACACATACAATTGGTGTTGATTAGTACAACACAAACAATTGGTGTTGATATAGTACAACACATACAATTGGTGTTGATATAGTACAACACATACAATTGGTGTTGATATAGTACAACACAAACAATTGCTGTTGTACAACCCTCACAAGCCTGGTTTTGTAACCAGTTCAACACTTACCTTCAATAACCTTGTTGTTGTAACAGTTTAACACTTACCTTCAATAACCTTGTTGTTGTAACAGTTTAACACTTACCTTCAATAACGTTGTTGTTGTAACAGTTTAACACTTACCTTCAATAAGCCTGTTGTTATAGTTTAACACTTACCTTCAATAACCTTGTTGTTGTAACAGTTTAACACTTACCTTCAATAACCCTGTTGTAACAGTTTAACACTTACCTTCAATAAGCCTGTTGTTATAGTTTAACACTTACCTTCAATAACCTTGTTGTTGTAACAGTTTAACACTTACCTTCAATAACGTTGTTGGTGTAACAGTTTAACACTTACCTTCTATAAGCCTGTTGGTGTAACAGTTTAACACTTACCTTCAATAACCCTGTTGTTATAGTTTAACACTTACCTTCAATAAGCCTGTTGGTGTAACAGTTTAACACTTACCTTCAATAAGCCTGTTGTTATAGTTTAACACTTACCTTCAATAAGCCTGTTGGTGTAACAGTTTAACACTTACCTTCAATAACCCTGTTGGTGTAACAGTTTAACACTTACCTTCAATAAGCCTGTTGTTATAGTTTAACACTTACCTTCAATAAGCCTGCTGTTATAGTTTAACACTTACCTTCAATAACGTTGTTGTTGTAACAGTTTAACACTTACCTTCAATAACGTTGTTGTTGTAACAGTTTAACACTTACCTTCAATAACCCTGTTGTTGTTACAGTTTAACACATACCTTCAATAAGCCTGTTGGTGTAACAGTTTAACACGTACCTTCTATAAGCCTGTTGTAACAGTTTAACACTAACCTTTAATAAGCCTGTGTAGGGAAAGTTGTCAAAACTCAAAGCGAACTCCTCGCCACTTTTGCCCAGTTTCTGTCCAGCTAGGATACGGGCAGCTGTCACAGAGGCCGGCCCCATCCCATCTCCTAGAAACAAGATGACGTTCTTAGCTACGCCCTCTGGGCGCTCTCTTAGTGCCTCCCTCAGCTCATTGTGTGCCCCATCGTGCCAGTACGACACATCTGAAATAAGACAAGAGTTAGGCCCCATCGTGCCAGTATTATTTATAGGCTAGTTTGTGCTGCGTATAACACCTTTGGTTCGTAAGTTTGTTAAATAGCCTTGGTTCGTAAGTCTGTTAAATAGCCTTGGTTCGTAAGTATGTTAAATAGCCTAGGTTCGTAAGTCTGTTAAATAGCCTAGGTTCGTAAGGCTGGTTAAATAGCTTTGGTTTGTAAGTCTGTTAAATAGCCTTGGTTCGTAAGTCTGTTAAATAGCCTTGGTTCGTGAGTCTGTATAGAGAAAGCTTTTCATTGTTGTCATGGTTTCTATTATTGTCTGAATGTGTACTGTCGTCTTGGCTGACATGTCAAGTATTGACGTTGTTTGTATTACTGTCTTAATGTATATTATTGTCTTGGATTGTATCAATGACTTTGTTTATGTTTATAGTCTTGTTGTAGAGATCTTACCATTCTCATATGAGTTCTTGTCACCTCCGAGCACTGCCCCACAAACAACGGTTGTTAGCAACGTCAAAAGGGAGATAACAAATGATTGCATTGTTTCCTATACAAGATTAAAATGAAGGATATATATTATTATTATTATTATTATTATATGAATTTATTAGGGCTGCGAAAATTACCGATTAATTTTTTTTTTAATCGGTAATTTTCTTTATCGATTAAAATTACTTTAATCGATAAAATAGCTATTAAAATTAAAGAAAACATTTTAAAAAATGTTCTCAATTAATTTTAAATATAATTAATTATTATAATTATTATTAACAATTAATAATAGTTTTTTTTTACGTACAAATGTCTCCATTTAAAAAGGAGTTTTCATAAGTGTAAACTTTAAAATAATCTGTTTTATAAGGACTGAGATATATATATAAAAAAAGGATTTTAATTAATTAACGATAATAAAATTAAAATTCATTGACATTATATTGAACTACTTATATTTAAATTTATCTCCTAACAATATTATATATTTTTTAATTTGAATCAAATTAAAAACTGAAGTTATATGTAATTTAAAAAATGCCATAGAAGGTCACACAATGTGAAAGAAAACAACAGTGAAAAAAATGATCATGAGGTCTTAGAAAAAAAATATCATAACTTGGGATAAAAATATGATCTTTATGTTTTTGTTATTCTTCAAACAAATTCTATACAGCTATATTATTTCTATATTTTAAAATTAATTCGAAATTTTCACCCGAGTGCTTAAACTTTAATACGTTAATTAACTTTTTTTAAAAATTGGTAACTATGTTTTAAAAGGCAAGCGTTATTCACACAGCCAAAGAATTTGATAGTTATACTGACTTTAAATTAAAAGCATACTAATCTATAGGTCTTTTGGCTAATAGCAATTGATATTGAATCGTAAATAGGCTTGTTATATAGCCTACGGCCTAAATATGAACATCATAAATCATTATATTAATTATGTCGATCTTAACAGTTATATTTTTAATTAAAAATTAATTTTACTTGTCTTAGTGTTGTTAACCATTAGAGTTTAGACAAAAAATATTCCAATTTATTACAGTTTACACGTATGTAGTTATTAAGTTTAAGTTGTCGTCCATAAAAGACATCACGCAATTTTGTTTATTTTTTAAGTCTCAACCAGTCGTCAAAAAGTTTTGCATCTCCCCCATCCCCAATTAAAGCACTTTTTTTTTCTTTTTGAAACTGAGCATATTTCAAGTATCTTTTTTCTCATGTAATTATGTATTTAGTGTAAGTCTGCACTCTAATAACATAACACTCGTGAATCCATGTAAAACGTCAATATACAAATTGTAAACAATCCAATATTTAAGAA
>MUZC01004541.1:400399-411199 GCA_002072015.1 Radix auricularia | reverse complement strand
ATTTTTTTGTTGACTTTTTGACTTCAAATTATTTTTAAGTGATGGGTCGATTAATGGTTAAAAATAATTTAATCCTTAAAATTTTTAAGGATTAGTCGAGAAATTAATCGTTAATATCCGCAGCCGTTTTCAATACTAATTATTAGCCTACTAATTTAGTAAAATTTCCAAATTAACAAACAAGTCAAACAGAAGAAACAATATAAACAGATATGTTTTCAAAATAGTAACGTATATTTATTTCAGTAGTATATTTATTGATCTAAGAAAGAAACTTAGTTTATGCGAATTTATATAGAGCCCTGAGCCATATTTAAATTCCTTTCTACGTGGAGCGAAACGATTTATCGTTGATTCAAAGTCAACGTTCTCACCTAGATCACGTTCATTTGAAATTAATGCCAATCCAGACAGACGTTCGTTTGTCATTGTTGAGCGCAAATAATTTTTGATGATTTTCAATCATTGATAACAGGAAGATTCAAGTAAATGTTTATAGAATATTGACAAACAAGAGAGACCTGATGCCATTTATTTTTCAATCAAGAATGGTAGAAACTCTTTAAGTTGTAGCTCACTAGATAGTGATGGACGTTGTGATGCATGCAAATTTTTAAAGGTATAATATTCAAGAATGCTTCTTCTAGGTTAATGTGTTTGTAAATTTTGCATAAACTTCGAAGAGGATCTGTATTTTCTTCCAACATTTGTGATGGATCAATACAATATACATAAATAGCTGCGCCCCTAAAGTCATTAAATCGATCATCTATTTATTTTAGAAGTGTATCCAAGATAGTGAAGTACGTTTCAGATTTAAAACTGTTAGTTGGATCATTAGCCCTTTCATCTCTACTAAGTTCACCTGCCTTACTTTTATTTTCTGCAATTCGCGTTTCTTTAAATTTTGTTTTTAACATCTAGTTTGGAACAATTTTCGTTAATAAATTATTAGACATCTACTTTCAGAATTTTAAAAAGCTTGATCGCTTCTCATTTCAACAAACTTATTTCTTCCAACATCGATCAATCGTTTTGCAATTGCAATGTCAATACTCTTGAGCTGCAAGTGGTTTGATAACATGAAAATATCAACCAACTTTTGTACAAATAGCATCAGAAAAAACAAAAGAATATTTTGTTATTAAAGCAGATAGTCCCATTGCTTCTGCTCTGACACTTCCTTTATGTTATGTCGATGGCCTTGAAATTATATCTTCTAGATTGGCTAGAATAGCAGAGAATGATCCAATAACTGCATCAACTGCATGCTTACGGCCTACGGCTTGCCCATCTTGTATCAAAAAGTCATTTCAGAGTATCTACTGTTGATTCATTTTGAGATTTTCGATTTTTAAAAGAGTATGTAGACGTTGTAAACTAGACGTAAAGAATACGTTTCAGCTGTGCCAAAAACAACTGTATACATCACTGTTTACAGACATTGCTTTGATAGTGACCAAATTCAAAACATGAGTACATCAATGAACATAGATGGCATTGTATGAAGGTTTGAAGGCCACTCTTAGTTCAAGACATCACAGATGAGCCAACATATGCCTTTCCTCCTCAGATTGTGATATCAATGTCTCGCTTTTGTAATATGTAGTTCCACAACATGTCCTGATTTTGAAACTGAACGTAAAATGACATCTTATCAATTTCAAATATATCAATGGTCCGTCTAATCGATAATTACAGAAAATACATGTTCATTATCAATTACTGCCGATAATTCAGATGCAAATGATTGAATTAAATCAATCTGCACATCATGAATTAAATAAATTTCATTTTTCTTTTAAACTCTAGATGACTGTCCAAAGTGGAATCATAGTTGGCTAATAAACTTGTGATTTAACAAATATTTCAAGTATTTCTACAACTAACATCACTAAAGTCTAAAGCAAGAATTTTCTCTGTGTACTCTGAATAGCAAACCTTGTTTTGCTAAAAAATAAAAAAAAAACGTCACGTTTATCATTCGTTTTAATATTTCTCTATTCTTTTCCACTTAGCGACGATCCTGACTGACCAAACCAGATAATACAGTTTTGAAATACGATATTTATCAAGCAAATATTGTCGTATTGCAGTTTAGTGTTGATTAAATTTTTCGTGTTTAGCATTCTTTTTTTTTTTGCTCTGGTTACACCTTTTTAGTGTTCATGAGAGCGTCTCAGGGGGGCGCCATTTTAGACCCAACTGGAGCGCGGGGGGGGGGCGACCCGCCCCCCCTGCCCTATAGCTAAATCCGCCACTGATTGTAACCCTATATAAACAAGTGGCCAATGTAACCCTACATAAACTAGTGGCCAATGTAACCTTATATAAACTAGTGGCCAATGTAACCCTGTATAAACTAATGGCCAATGTAACCCTACATAAACTAGTGGCCAATGTAACCCTATACAAACTAGTGGCGAATGTATCCCTATATAAACTAGTGGCCAATGTAACCTTATATAAACTAGTGGACAATGTAACCCTACATAAACTAGTGGCCAATGTAAACCTACATAAACTAGTGGCCAATGTAACCTTATATAAACTAGTGGCCAATGTAACCTTATATAAACTAGTGGCCAATGTAACCTTATATAAACTAGTGGCCAATGTAACCCTATATAAACTAGTGGCCAATGTAACCTTATATAAACTAGTGGCCAATGTAAACCTATATAAACTAGTGGCCAATGTAACCCTATATAAACTAGTGGCCAATGTAACCCTACATAAACTAGTGGCCAATGTAACTCTATATAAACTAGTGGCCAATGTAACCCTACATAAACTAGTGGCCAATGTAACCTTATATAAACTAATGGCCAATGTAACCCTATATAAACTAGTGGCCAATGTAACCTTATATAAACTAGTGGCCAATGTAACCCTACATAAACTAGTGGCCAATGTAACCCTATATAAACTAGTGGCCAATGTAACCCTATATAAACTAGTGGCCAATGTAACCCTATATAAACTAGTGGCCAATGTAACCCTTCATAAACTAGTGGCCAATGTAACCTTATATAAACTAGTGGCCAATGTAACCCTGCGTAAACTAGTGGCCAATGTAACCCTACATAAACTAGTGGCCAATGTAACCCTATATAAACTAGTGGCCAATGTAACCCTACATAAACTAGTGGCAAATGTAACCCTACATAAACTAGTGGCCAATGTAACCCTACATAAACTAGTGGCCAATGTAACCCTACATAAACTAGTGGCCAATGTAACCTTAAACCAACTAGTGGCCAATGTAACCCTATATTATATTATAATTATATTTGTTCCAGGCTGAGATTGATGACTGGACGTTTGAAGTACTTGAAGGCTCCCACCAGCATCTAGAGATGTTCTATAGCAGGAACGATAAAGCTCGGATACGATCAGTTAACACTGGACTTTGGAGGATGAGACACGAGGACATTCTGTGGTATGAAAGTCTAGGTATGTATGGACATTCAGTGGTGTGAAATTCTAGGTAGTATGGATATTCAGTTGTATTAAAGTCCAGGTATGAAAGTCTAGGTATTAAAGTCTAGGTATGTATGGACATTCAGTGGTATAAAAGTCCAGGTATGAAAGTCTAGGTACGAAAGTCTAGGTATGTATGGACATTCAGTGGTATGAAAGTCTAGGTAGGACAGTATAGGTATGAAAGTCTAGGTTTGTATGGTCATTCTGTGGTATGAAAGTCTAGGTAGGACAGTATAGGTATGAAAGTCTAGGTTTGTATGGTCATTCTGTGGTATGAAAGTCTAGGTAGGTCAGTATAGGTATGAAAGTCTAGGTATGTATGGTCATTCTGTGGTATGAAAGTCTAGTTAGGACAGTATAGGTATGAAAGTCTAGATATGTATGGTCATTCTGTGGTATGAAAGTCTAGGTATGTATGGTCATTCTGTGGTATGAAAGTCTAGGTATGTAGACAGTATAGGTATGAAAGTCTAGGTATGTATGGTCATTCTGTGGTATGAAAGTCTAGGTATGTATGGTCATTCTGTGGTATGAAAGTCTAGGTAGGACAGTATAGGTATGAAAGTCTAGGTATGTATGGTCATTCTGGTGTATGAAAGTCTAGGTATGTATGGTCATTCTGTGGTATGAAAGTCTAGGTAGGACAACAGTATAGGTATGAAAGTCTAGGTATGTATGGTTATTCTGTGGTATGAAAGTCTAGGTAGGACGACAGTATAGGTATGAAAGTCTAGGTATGTATGGTCATTCTGTGGTATGAAAGTCTAGGTATGTATGGTCATTCTGTGGTATGAAAGTGTAGGTAGGACAGTATAGGTATGAAAGTCTAGGTATGTATGGTCATTCTGTGGTATGAAAGTCTAGGTATCTATGGTCATTCTGTGGTATGAAATACTAGGTATGAAAGTCTAGGTATGTATGGACATTCAGTGGTGTGAAAGTCTAGGTAGGAAAGTATAGGTATGAAATTCTAGGTACTAAAATCTAGGTATGAAAGTCTAGGTATGAAAATCTAGGTATAAAAGTCTAGGTATGACAGTATAGGTATTAAAATCTAGGTATGAAAATCGAGGTATAAAAGTCTAGGTATAAAAGTCTAGGTATGAAAGTGTAGGTATGAAAGTTTAGGTATGACAGTATAGGTATGAAAGTCTAGTTATGTGAAGACATTTATTTTTATGACACTACGAAATTTCCATATATAAAACATACATATTGAATGTCTGTATGGAATCATTAGAAGATACTTTTAACTAGAAATTCAATTTAAAGAATCAAACGTCTTTCTGTTTTATAAACTTCCGTAAGTGTAAGATAAGGTCTAAATGACAAGAAGAACATAGTAATAACTACATATTTACAGAGATAATAAGTATCTTTAAACAACGACAAATTTCGAACAATTTGTCTTAAATGAAATTAACTATCGGATACAATCAACACCAGGTTGTTGCAGAACGCGTGTACCAGCTCGGGCGGGTGACCTGCTCTTGTGGGACTCACGGCTGGTCCACGCCAACGCCAGGCCGAAGAAAGGGCGACAACACGAGGACCGTTGGAGGCAAGTACTGAGTTATAACGTCAGGTCTCCTTGCTGTTATAACGTCAGGTCTCCTTGCTGTTATAACGTCAGGTCTCCTTGCTGTTATAACGTCAGGTCTCCTTGCTGTTATAACTTTCTGTGTCTTCATCCCAGGACGTTTCTATTAGTACCGAGTTATAACGTCAGGTCTCCTTGCTGTATTAACTTTCTGTGTCTTCATCCCAGGACGTTTCTATTAGTACCGAGTTATAACGTCAGGTCTCCTTGCGGTTATAACTTTCTGTGTCTTCATCCCAGGACGTTTCTATTAGTACCGAGTTATAACGTCAGGTCTCCTTGCTGTATTAACTTTCTGTGCCTTCATCCCAGGACGTTTCTATTTATTGTCTTTAATCTCAACTTTAAACACATGTTTAGAGCAGGGGTCTCCAAACTTTTCTACCGTAGGGCCTTATTAACTGTCAAACAGCAGTTTGAGGGCCGACTACTTACCCTAAACTACTAAGTTTTGTAGTAAAGTACAGGTAAAAATATTTTCTTTTAGAAATTATAAGGTCTCCAGGGGCCGGATGAGAGGGCCTCGCGGGCCGCATTTGGCCCACGGGGCGTAGTTTGGAAAACCCTGGTCTAGAGTAATTGTGTGGTTAAAATGAAACGTTGGCAAATATCTCACCTGATGACCTCTGACCTTGTTGTCCTATCATTCAGACTCGTTGTGTTGGTCTGCATGGGACCTGCAGCCTTTTCCACCAAAGAAGACATGGCTAAAAAGAGGCGGGCGTACAGTGAGAAGTTGATGACAACCCATTGGCCTAGTGATGATGTTGGTGAGTCAATAATTTACTTATAGAAGGAGCCTCTGTAACAGATCAGATGAAATAAGTCATTCCAAATTAGTTCTTGAAAGCTACTTGTGACAAACATTTATTTAATGCTACCTGTGGCAACCATTTCTTTAATGCTACCTGTGACAAACATTTCTTTAATGCTACCTGTGGCAACCATTTCTTAAATGCTACCTGAGACAAATATTTCTTTAATGCTACCTCTGGCAAACATTTCTTTCATGCTACATGTGGCAAACATTTGTTTAATGCTACATGTGGCAAACATTTGCTTAATGCTACATGTGACAAACATTTGTTTAATGCTACATGTGGCAAACATTTGTTTAATGCTACATGTGACAAACATTTGTTTAATGCTACATGTGGCAATCATTTCTTTAATGCTACGTGTGGCAAACATTTCTTTAATGCTACCAGTGGCAAACATTTCTTTAATGCTACCTGTGGACAACATTTCTTTAATGCTACCTGTGGCAAACATTTCTTTAATGCTACCCGTAGCAAACATTTCTTTAATGCTACCTGGGGCAAACATTTCTTTAATGCTACATGTGGCAAACATTTCTTTAATGCTACCTGTGGCAAACATTTCTTTAAAGCTACCTGCAGCAAACATTTCTTTAATGCTACCTCTGGCAAACATTTCTTTAATGCTACCTGTTACAAACATTTCTTTAAAGCTACCTGTTACAAACATTTCTTCAATGCTACCTGTGACAAACATTTCTTTCATGCAAAAAGTGGCGACCATTTCTTTAATGCTACCTGTGGCAAACATTTCTTTAATGCTACCCGTGGCAAACATTTTTTTAATGCTACCTGTAGCAAACATTTCTTTAATGCTACCTGGGGCAAACATTTCTTTAATGCTACATGTGGCAAACATTTCTTTAATGCTACCTGTGGCAAACATTTGTTTAATGGTACCTGTGGCAATCATTTATTTAATGCTACCGAGGGCAAACATTTATTTTCTGCTACCTGTCGAAAAAATTTCTTTAATGCTACCTGTGGCAAACATTTCTTTAATGCTACCTGTAGCAAACATTTCTTTATTGCTACCTGTTACAAACATTTCTTTAAAGCTACCTGTTACAAACATTTCTTCAATGCTACTGTGACAAACATTTCTTTCATGCAAAAAGGGGCAACCATTTCTTTAATGCTACCTGTGGCAAACATTTCTTTAATGCTACCTGAGGCAATAATTTCTTCAATGCTACCTGTGGCAACCATTTATTTACTGCTACCTGTAGCAAAAATCTCTTTAATGCTACCTGTGGCAAACATTTCTTTAATGCTACATGTGGCAAACATTTCTTTAATGCTACCTGTGGCAAACATTTCTTTAAAGCTACCTGTAGCAAACATTTCTTTAATGCTACCTCTGGCAAACATTTCTTTAATGCTACCTGTGGCAAATATTTCTTTAAAGCTGCCTGTGGCAAACATTTCTTTAATGCTACCTGTGGCAAACATTTCTTTAATGCTACCCGTGGCAAACATTTTTTTAATGCTACCTGTAGCAAACATTTCTTTATTGCTACCTGTTACAAACATTTCTTTAAAGCTACCTGTTACAAACATTTCTTCAATGCTACCTGTGACAAACATTTCTTTCATGCAAAAAGTGGCGACCATTTCTTTAATGCTACCTGTGGCAAACATTTCTTTAATGCTAACTGTGGCAAACATTTTTTAATGCTACCTGTAGCAAACATTTCTTTAATGCTACCTGGGGCAAACATTTCTTTAATGCTACATGTGGCAAACATTTCTTTAATGCTACCTGTGGCAAACATTTCTTTAATGCTACCTGTGGCAACCATTTCTTTAATGCTACCGAGGGCAAACATTTATTTTCTGCTACCTGTCGAAAAAATTTCTTTAATGCTACCTGTAGCAAACATTTCTTTAATGCTACCTGTAGCAAACATTTCTTTATTGCTACCTGTTACAAACATTTCTTTAAAGCTACCTGTTACAAACATTTCTTCAATGCTACCTGTGACAAACATTTCTTTCATGCAAAAAGTGGCAACCATTTCTTTAATGCTACCTGTGGCAAACATTTCTTTAATGCTACCTGAGGCAATAATTTCTTCAATGCTACCTGTGGCAACCATTTATTTACTGCTACCTGTAGCAAACATCTCTTTAATACTACCTGTGGCAAACATTTCTTTAATGCTACCTGTGGCAAACATTTCTTTAATGCTACCTGTGGCAAACATTTCTTTAAAGCTACCTGTAGCAAACATTTCTTTAATGCTACCTGTGGCAAATATTTCTTTAAAGCTGCCTGTGGCAAACATTTCTTTAATGCTACCTGTGGCAAACATTTCTTTAATGCTACCTGTGGCAACCATTTATTTACTGCTACCTGTAGCAAAAATTTCTTTAATGCTACCTGTGGCAAACATTTCTTTAATGCTACCTGTGGCAAACATTTATTTAATGCTACCTGTGGCAAACATTTCTTTAAAGCTGCCTGTAGCAAACATTTCTTTAATGCTACCTGTGGCAAACATTTCTTTAATGCTACCTGTGGCAAATATTTCTTTAAAGCTACCTGTGGCAAACATTTCTTTAATACTACCTGTGGCAACCATTTATTTACTGCTACCTGTGGTAAACATTTCTTTAATGCTACCTGGGGCAAACATTTCTTTAATGCTATCTGTAGCAAACATTTCTTTAATGCTACCTGTGGCAAACATTTCTTTAATGCTACCTGTGGCAAACATTTCTTTAATGCTACCTGTGGCAAACATTTCTTTATTTACCTTTGGAATATAGTGTTGTTGTTTTTTACTTCTACTTGATGCAAACTCTGACAGTGAGTTCAGTTATTCTCCTACTAACATATACTACGTCATTGAAGGTAAAAAAAACAACGTTATTTTATATGCCACATGATTAAGTCTTCGTCAGATTATAACAGAAGAGTTGTAGCAAACATTTAATTGTTTAAGGCAGCGTTTGTCAACCGCTGTTCCGGGAAGTTTTCTGGCGTGCCGTGGGATTCAAGAGAAGTAGTTTATATAGATATATCTATAGTCAATATAGGCACAGAGGTAAATTTGTTAAATATTTTCTAATGGTGGTGTGCCTCGGGATTTTGCTCATGAAAAAAGTGTGCCACGGCACAAAAATGTTAAAAAACACTGGTTTAAGGTGCATTTTTAAAATGAGTACCAGTTTTAATGAACTGCTAGAAGAGATGGAGACATTATACTTTTTTTTTACCCAATGTGTATGTAGATTGACTGTAGCTATAGTTGAACTAATAATCTTCAATCAACTACAAACAATCATTATCATCATCAATCCCGTGACTGCTGCGGTCGTTGAGTGGGGGGGGGAGTGCATGGACACAACAACAGATAACGATCTCCACAGTTGATTATCCTGAGTAGCTGCCAGTAGTTCACACAATCCCATCCCTGTCCATTCCTCTGTGTTGTAAAGACAGCTTTTCCGTTGTCGACCTCTCGTCGGCCCCCTTCTACGGAGACTTGTAGGATAATGTTTGTTAGGGTATCATGTGGCAGTACATGACCGAACTATGCAATCTGACGTCTCTTAATTTTTTTTACAAATATTACCTCTAGGTATAATGGAAAGTCACTTACCATCGTATGCCACACAACCAGAACCAGACATTCCTACACAGCTACCAGACGTGGCAAAATCTGTGGAAGTTAGGAAACTCCTTGGGGACACCCCGTACAAGGTCAGCCCAAGGTCAAAGGTTCCAGCCCGGAGGCCCCAGTGGGACCCAACTCTACGACCGGACATGGCTGAGAGGACAGTGAGGATGTACACGGGAGATGACCACGGTGCTGTGCTGAAATGGTCACTTGTATTGTTGGCTGCAGCCGTTATGGTCATCTCTATATGTTGGAGGTTGTGAGGCACTTGTTAGATGTTAAATGTTCGAACAGTTGACACTTAATGATTTAAATACTTTCTAATGATGGAATACTATACACTGAATGGTTCACACAATATTTACTAATGGAATTGTTCACACTGAATGATTCACATAATATTTAATGTTAAAATGGTTAATATTAAAATATTCGCACATCATATTGTCAATCTGATTATCCTTTATAAAAATATAACTTGCATAAAGAAACTTACGTTCAACAAATTGACAACAACAACAAAAGATTTAAACTTTTCAAAGCCCTATTTCTTTAAATGTGTCTCCCCACATGTTGAGAACAGCCTGGTTCAGTGAAGGCGAAACTTATGACACTCGTGTCACAAACGGCACGCGTGTCATCGTCGTTCTGGTTAATCAAACCAGCTGAGCCAAAACAAAATATTTGGGTTTCACTGACGTGCTGCACTTTGCAATGAATAAATGTGTGTGTGTGGGGGGGTNTGGCTCGACACAGGAACTTTGGTGGTGCAGGCGCATGGTGATTTGTGAGGAGTTTGCTCAGCTCGTTAAAGCTCTTGGTAGCTGGACTAGATGGTGCACATAAGTCCTTTAATAGCCTAAATTGTTGAGGCCCTATGACTGTTAACAAAACAGCTCTCTTTTTGGCTTCCATCGTCACGTCGTTGGCTTCAAGATAGAAACTTAACCTATCTAGGTATTCATGAACGGTTTCATCATTCGAATTAAATTCATTAATCTGGCCATATAGAGTCATGATTTTACAAATACTTATCAAATATGCTCTATCAAGCTACTTCTTCAGTCAGCATATGCTCTTTTTTAATGGATGATTAATCCTCGTCGCCAATGAAGTGGATTTGAGTGGTTTTAATTTAGGAATACAACGGACGATGGAGACATTAAAGTTTCGTCATTTTATTCTCTAACTAACTTACTAAACTTTAATACTGAAGAGCATAAACAATAATAAACAAGGGACATCACTCAAACAATATAAAACTACAGTA
>MUZC01004541.1:381713-393787 GCA_002072015.1 Radix auricularia | reverse complement strand
ATATATATATATATATATATATTAATTATTATATAACAGCAAAGTTTAATATTAATATTCTCTTGAGAAATTACCTTTTTAATTTATTAAATGCACTATTGTATTTTAGCTATTACAA
This sequence comes from Radix auricularia, assembly GCA_002072015.1. Taxonomy (NCBI): domain Eukaryota; kingdom Metazoa; phylum Mollusca; class Gastropoda; family Lymnaeidae; genus Radix; species Radix auricularia. Next base: position 393,669 of record MUZC01004541.1, on the reverse strand, counting down.
ATTACAGCGCTTATTTGTAAGTGTTATTAATGTTTCAGGCGTTTTTAAAAAAAGAAATAAAGGTAGGGATGGAGACAGACGTCCGGAGGCATCTCGGTTGTAATCTGAAGTTTATTAATAATTTTTTAGTCTACTTCCTGTTTCAAAGTTAAGTTGTAGTTCTAATTTTTTTGAAAATGTACCCCACTATTGTTAAATATTATTAAATAAACTATATGAACTGTTTTAACTGATTATAATGACTTGGAGGGCACGAGCAGCCAAGGAAATTGTCCCAACACCCTGTGAGGTAGCCTCCGAAGTTTGGAATTTGTTAAGCTTAATTTCAAATATACACTTAAATATTTAGAAAACACAATAAATGAACATAATTGAGGTTAGAGGTCACACACAATTTTATTTTGTCGGAGATTTCAATTTTAGAGTCACTGTAAAGTGTTATAGTTAGATCTTAAATATTTATATAGTGTAAGGCACAATAAGCACAACTAAAGAAATATTTAAGTAAAAATGTAGCCTAGGGGTACATTCTAAAAAAATTGAGAACTGCAACATTGAAACAGGAATTAGTACATACCAAACTTCAGATTACAACCCAGATGCCTCCAGAGTCTGTCTCCATCCCTACCGAAATAAATATAGGACCAAAGTGAGGTTATTTGCTGATGTTTGTATAATCTATAGAAAAATTAAGTCAGAACAAAATTTTACAAAAATACTTAGACTTAGGCCTTAGATGAATTAAATATAATGGGAAACTAATGGGGGTATATCTTTCCATCCAGAAAGTCTCAACTGCTAAGAGTAACAAAGAAAAATAAAACAAATAAATTCAAAATATTTCATTCCTATGATTCATGGAAAAGAACTAACCCAAACTAAAGAAGCAAAATACTTAGGAGTCATAATAAATGAGAAGCTATCTTGGAATCCCCATGTCAATGAAGTTATTTAAAAAATCAAACAAAATATTAGGTTTTATAAAAAGAAACTTTTTACAAATGACAAATGTAAATTGTAATAAGGATATAAAACTAAAATGCTACCTCACCCTGGTGAGACCTATACTAGAATATGCATATTCTGTATGGGATCCATTCACCAAAGAAGATATTAATAAGCTAGAACAAATTCAAAAAAGAGCTGCCATATTCATTACTGGAGAATATTCAAAACTGACAAGAGGAACACCATTAGTTAAATCATTAAACCTTGAAACACTAGAGGATAGAAGAACCAAGAGTAAATTAATAATTATACATAAAGCAATTAATTCTAATTTAGAAATACAACACAAAGATAACTAAATACAACCCTCAGATAGACATAAAGATAAAAACACCTTTCTTATTCCGTATTCAAGAACAAAGACATACAAGTTTTTGTTCTCCCCGTCCGGAATTCGGGCGTGGAATGGGTTGCCTGAGGAAACCAGGAAAGCCAACACTTTATCATCATTTAAAACTCTAGTAAGAATACAGGACTAAACACAAACCATATAAATACATAGGACGCAATAATCTTCTGTACAGAAGGAGCGTCTGTAACATATAAGATAAGATAATAGTAAAAGCTAATGTCGTAACTGTAATTGTAATGCAACCATTGTGTTTATTTATCACCCTACTTACAGGTTTGTCACAGTAAGATGCCAAATGAAATTTGTCTCACTAACAAACAAACAAAAGAAGAATCTAACATCTAGTAATAAAAAGTGAAATTTTCTTGTGATCTTCTAAGAATATTAAAATAGATGAATTTTTCAAAATACCAAATTGTCCAGATTAAAGAGCTGAAAAAGTACCTTAGACAATAATAAGCCTTTAAAATTAGCACTGTTTCACTCTGATTGCAAAAATACAACATGTAATAAAGTATTTAATAAATTAAAAACCTAAGTTATCCCCAGAAAATTAAACTTTGTTATGAAATAATATACATTCATGGACTATAAACCGGTGATCAGAAAATGCGGATAGGTCACGAGGTCATATGCTTTTATAGCTTTCTTTGTCTTTATAAGAAACAGGCTTTGCCTTTCTTTAGTTGTTTAATTGCTCTGCTTATTTCTTGTTTTGTGGGTGCGCTGCAATCTATTTCTAGATCTTGTTCCGCTGGCTCGATGTTGAGTGTGTATTGTGGGGCTGGTCGGTTGAGGAGTTCTTCAAAATGCTCTATCCACCTTTAATTCTGGCCCTCTTCATCAGGTATTGATTTCCCATCTTTAGATTTAACAGATCTCTCTGGATTTTTGAATTTTCCGGATAGCTTTTTTATTGTGTTGAATAGTTCTCTTGTGTTACCATGATACGCTGCCTCTTCTGCTTCAAGAGCTAGTCCTTCCATGTAGTTCTTTTTATCTGATTTTATGCTGCGTTTAAAACTGCTTTATTGGCTTCTGCGTATTCTGCTGATGCACTAGCTTTTTCAGTTCTGGTGCGGCTGTTGTTAAGATTTGCCTTCTTCTTTTTCCTAAGCTGGATTTTCTCCATGGTTTCATTAGAAATCCATTCTTTATGCATTTGTTGTTTGGGGCCCAACACTTCTTCACAGGTTGTCGTGAGTATCTCTTTAATGTTTTTCCAGTTTTGGTCGATTGTCTCTTCGCTACCTAGATCTTGTAAAATCTGGAATTTGTTGGATAACGTTAGTTTGAACTCACTAAGTTTTGGTTCCTCTTTCAAAAGAATAGTGTTAAAACATTGGCGCTTGCTCCCATTGTTTGTCCAATTCTTTTTCAATTTGAGCTTTAGATTGGCAATCAGCAAATGGTGGTCTGAGGCCACATCTGCCCCTCTTTTTACCCTAACATCATGGAGAGATCCTCTAAACTTTTTACAGATACAGATATGGTCGATTTGGTTAGCTGTAGACATATCTGGTGATATCCATGTTGCCTTGTGGATATTTTTATGCATGAAGAGACTTCCGCCAATGAACAGTCCATCTGCAGCACATAGATCTGCTAGCCTCTCACCATTATCAACAATCTCTCCGAGGCCGTGTGTTCCCATGCATTCTTCATATCCATTATTGCTGCTGCCAATTTTTGCATTTAGGTCGCCCATCAGTATAATCACATTGCTCCTGGGACACTTTTGGATAAGGGTTCTCAGCCTGCTATATAAGTCCTCTTTGTCCTCTTCTTTACTTTCGTTGGTAGGAGCGTATACCTGTAGAAGATCCATATTGATATCTTGCTTTTTGGTCTTAAATCTAGAGGTGATTATCCTTGGGCCATGGGCTTCCCATCCTGTAAGGGCGTTCTGAGCAGTTCTGGAGAGCATCAGTGCTACTCCTTGGATGTGAGCTGCATTTTCCTCTTCCTGACCTGAATATAGTAGCAGTTCTCCTGTGTTGAGCTTCATCTGGCCTGAGCCAGTCCAACGGGATTCGCTTATCCCTAGGATGGCCAGTTTGTATCGTCGCATTTCGGCAGCAACTTGGGCAGTTTTTCCAGCTTCGAACATGGTCCTTACGTTCCAAGTTCCCAAGCTGGTGGTGGTCCTAGTGGAGAGGATGGTAGTCTGCCGGGTGGTTTCCGACTTTTTTTACGGGAAGGGTTGCTAGCCCTTCGTACAACCCTCCTCCTCTCTCACCCGGGCTTTGGATATACATAATCATAATTACTTAAATTGAGCACAAATGCAGTTGTAAAATGTATTCAAAAATAAAGTTATTGTAATGTGTCTTTCATTTAAATAATAATATCATGAATTTTTTTGTCAAATAAAAATAATATGTTTTTTTATAAGTTATATGAATACATTTTAAGATTAAATTTTAATGTTTGTTGTGTTTTTATTACATATAATATTTTTATAAGTAAATAAAATGAATTATGATTAAGCCATGTTGCCTTAAACTGTAATAAATTGCTATTTGTTATTTAAATTATTAAATAATACATTTCTTTTTTTTTTTGTTTTGTTTAAGGAAATATTTGTATTCAGTTCTGTTTATACACATCATTCATGTCAAATAAAATTTTAAGTGCATATGAATCATATTGGTCACAGTATTTTTCAATAGATGTGTATAATACTAGTACAATATCACATGAATTGCAGTTTTATAGAATTAGTAATTAGGACAGTTACATTATCTTACAGTTTTAGTTAAATGTTAAAAAACCATTTTAAAAATTCTTTTTTAAAACATTTCAAGTGATAGTTAACAGTTATATATCTAATACTAATAGTAGTAGAAGTTTGCTTTTTATATTTTCTTTTCCTATTTAGGTTTTAAAAAGTGAAAAAAAAAATGGTTTACTTGCTAAGAGCCTTTAAAAAAGATGATTCAAAGTAGTTCTAGGTGTTAGTTTTTATTTGGATTGTTATTTTTCTTGTTCATGCACCAACTAGCAAAAGAAATGTTATTTTATTCATTAATCATAGCAATACTATAAATTATTATAAACAGTAAGTTGAATGCATTGGCTTGACATAATGTAATCAGAGGCGTCACTTGTGAAAGGGGGGCTGTGTCGGTGCGGACCACACCATGTGAACCATCACAGAGGGTCACACTAACTGTAAAATTCTGGATGTTTCCATTGTTTAGAACTGACAGACTCATAGGCGGTCTATTGGGTAAGTTGTGAGGGGAGACACCATGAGCCAATGCACTGGGTGACACCAACCCTAGTGGTTGTCCAAAATAATGTCATGCACAAATCAAGAACCATACCAATTACCATTTGTATAAAGACCCACCCATAGTCACATGTATCAAAAAAGGAAGACTACGCTGGGAAGTGCATGTTGAAAGGATACCAGAATATAGAGCAGCAAAAATCATTTACAGGCAAAAACCAGGAGGTAGACGACTCATTGGTCACCCAAGACTGAGATGGATCGATGATGTGGAAATGGACCTACACCAGCTGGGGGTTCGAGCATAGAGAAAAAAAGCCATCAATCGATCTGAATTGAAGGATCTGGTGGAGCAGGCCAGGGCCCTACATGGGCTGTAGCGCCACAGATGATGATGATGACCTAGGGAAAGGGGCCAAACTTTGGTGGGGAGGGGGCACATTTAAGATGTGTGATGACACATCAAATCGTGCTACTTTAAATAAAAGTTTAAAATGTATTTAATGCCTTTTTACATAGCTTCAATCCAGTTACGTTATAGGAGTGAAGCCTTTAAATTACAATAAATACATAAGGGGCCGTCCATAAATGACGTCACGCACCTAAGGGGGGAAAGGGGGTCCCACTTTTGTGACGATTCGTGACGTGGGGGAGGGAGGGGGGTTGAAGAAATGTAACGTCACATCGAAAGGGTAACTTTAAATAAAACTTCCACTGAAATATTAGGTCACTTAAAATTTATTTAATGACTTTTTAAAAAAAAATCAATGCTTCTCAAAGTGCCGGTTGATAGGCTATCACACGCCGGTTGGCTTAAGTTAACAAGACACGAAAATTAAATATAATTATAATTCTTAAGTTTGAGAATTCACAAGAGAATATGAGATTTTGTGATGTAACCGCAGTTCCTTTCACTCGTGGCAGGAGTTTGCGAACTTTTTTTTTTCCGTTACCCCCCCCCCCCCCGAAACTGCTACTGGTGAGTTTTACAAACAGGACAAGGTGTCTAAAAAGATCTGAATAGGATTATACGTTGATATTTTAAGTCAAAACAACACCGAATATCCAATTGGGGGGTGGGTTGGGGGAGGGGAATCAATTTGATACAATAATAAAAGTTTTAAGTTTGCTATAGTTTTTCGTTTGGTTTTTGGTCAAACGACTCTGGCCATTCTAAATATAATAATAAATGTGTCCATTTAAAATTAGTCAAAAGTATTCACTAACTTTATTGAATGCATCAAATCCTCGACATCGCAATTCGAGAGGAGCACAAAACAACTTTCTTCTAAACTCAGTTTTTAAGGCATGAATTTTAAAGATGACAGAAAGGATACTTGATACAGTCAAGTCATGTTGATTAAGAATATTGTCACTTTTGTCAATATAAATTAAAGTAGGTTGGATTTAGATGTCTTCGTATAGTACGTAAATAAGAAATCTACATAGATAACAAATTTAACAAATGCATTTTCTGGAAGGAACCGGTTCAATAGTGGGCATATGTTACCAAACGTACACGTACACATGACGTATTTGAATATATCTAGTGGAGTGGAGTGGATGTTTTATGTCCCAAATGAGTCTGCATTACCCCCAAAAATTCCCTTTTGACCCCAAAAGTTATTTTAAAAAATTATTATTTTAAAATAACTTTCTTTTATAAGCAAAGAAGTTACAAGTAATGATTTATAGTCAATGCTTTATGCATTAAAATAAAATTCAATCTAAGGATGTTAAAACATTTTTTAAATATTTTTTTTTGAAGGCCGGTTAAAAAAGTTAAACGGTTTGAAAAAAAACCGGACCGTTTCAATATGATACCTAAATATTAAAATTATAAAAGTTTATATTAACATTACTGTTAACCCAAAAGTAGCGGATTCTAGCAAATTTTCTATGCCCACAATGATTGAGCATTACCCCCAAGAGTTCCCTTTTTACCCCAAATGAGATAATTTATTGGTGACATTATATTTACAACTGTTGTGTTACGTATGTAAAATCCTGAAGAACAAAAAATTGGAAAAAAAACAAACAAATAAAAAAAAAACTTGTGAGCTTCGGAGTTAAAAGTTATCATAATGTTGGATATTTTAATAATGTCACAGTATTTCAGTCCTCTACTTGCAAGAATTACTGTATTTTGCGACGCACAAGATGACACCCTACTTTCCTGCACAAATTTGGGGTTCATACAGAATGAGCCATTTTCCTCTTCCAGCGCATACCTAATAATTTTTAGAAAACATGAGATGTGATATCAAGGTGATAATTTTAGATCAAATGCCTTTGATGTGCATTTACTTAGAAGGGAAACTGTCATTAGAAGATCGAAATCAATTTGAGGAATTGTGTTGTATCTATATATTCTAGGTCTATAAGCAATGCAATAATTCTTTTAATATCAATAGTCACATTCGCGAGCTTAATCGCTAAGGTTAATCACATCAATGGTTTTTGACATTACCGCTGCATTGTTCGTTAGCTGTCTTGCTATGCCCTGACAAATAAACATTTTTTTTTAAAAATGTAATATATAAAACAAGCTGTGTAGGGGCTCATTATGCTATCAAATAAGTACAGAGAAAATCATGTCAAAACGGGAAAAGAATGCAATGGTACCTGGTGAAATGGAAAAATTCTTGCCAGTCGTCTGATACGAAAAAAATTTGCTACTATGGGGTGGGGGTGCACGGCAAAGCTTTGTAATATCATCTTTGGGTTGATTTTCAAATTTTGTGACGGTGGGCGGGTAATAAAATAGAGGGGAAAATGATTATAAGTATTTATGTATGGAGAAAAAAGTAATGCAAATTTATTCTAGCTAATAACAATAAACTAAGTCTACTTAAAATTTGATTTAACCAAGTTTTCAAATATAATTCATAAATATAGTTAGATCTAGACTCTTGGCAAGGTTTTTATTTATCTATCCTGTGTTTACGATCAAGGAGGTGCAAAAAATATTAAAATTTAAAACATACCCTCATCTATTTTAAACGATCATTATTATTAGTTCTACCAGGGCCGGCTTTGGGCGTAGGCAAACTAGGCAGCCGCCTAATGCCTCTGATTAGTCTCATCATTAGCGGGGTCCTAGCACAAGAGTCTTTCCATATTCGTTTTTAATTGTTCTATTACATTTAGGGCCACCAAATTCACTTCGTCTAGGGCCTCTCATTCACTTCGCCTAGGGCCTCCAATTCACTTAGGCCGGCCCTGGTTCTACATTGATTCGGAATAACGAGATTGTTCGATTAATTTCTACAAACGATGACATATGGGCATGGGGCACGGGGGTTGAGAGGCAGCGCGCTGGCGTACCTATGGTTTCTGGTTCGAATCCATGTGAAGGCAATAGTTTATTCCCGTTGCCTAGTGTGTCTCTGAGTCACCCAGCTCCGAATGGGTAGCTAACAATAGTTAGGCGGTTGGGTTATGCGTGGAACCCTCATAGCCGTGGCCTGTGAACGCTGCATCACTTGGCAACAGATCATTCGTCATGGTCTGTTGAAGCAATATCTTCTGCATTGGAGAAGCTTCTGTATAGTTATGAATTTATTATAAGACTCCATAGCCACTATAATATATAAAATGTAGGCTATATTTAAGCAGTAAATCTTTTCAATGTATTTTTACACGATAATGATTCTGATTAATTTAGTTTTAAAATCTAAACATAAATTATATTCATACTTTTGCTACACATTCTCTTTCATTTCAATCTAATATTTAACATAAAATGTAACTCTTTAAATTTATTTAACCATATTTTATTCGTTTTAATTTTATTTTTTGAAATCCTCTTTTAAATCCTAATTTATACTTTTTTTTTTTGTTTACAAAAATGTTTATAATGCAGGTTTACTTAGTAATTAATGGTATTGTTGTAGATTTTCCATGTTTCTTTTTAATAACAATATGTTGAAATATTGGTTGATTACGAGAAATTTTATCAATTAATAACACATCGTAGTCAATATAAACAATTCTCTATTGATGAACTTTGAACTGTAATTTGTAATAATTTACCATGTGACATGGAGGTAGCGTAATAATACAAAAATAGTGCATTTGCTTGATGGAGCCACGAATGTTTGCGAGCATTTGACGTGTGGCCTGACTTTTAACATATTTGCAAAATACCTGAACTGGTATGATTCGGGAGTAGTTGCTCGTGCACGCTCTACAGTCATTTCCGAAAGGGAATTGCGTTAAAAAGTGTCTTCAATAGCATACAAACCTCACAACTCAACAGGAAAGTATTTTAAAAGTTCTTTTAATATAATGCGCACAGCTACGCTCTAGCACAAAAATTAATATGAAACAAATAGATAAATAGAAATAGTTTTTAAAATTCTTAAATCTAATTAGAGTACATTCGATCGATCTGAAATTTAGATATATCATTTTTATCATCGGCACGAGTCTGCCTTCAAAATTGCAGCTCGCAAGCTTACGAGAAAGTAAGTTAAAATATATGCAAAGTTTTTTCGGCAATTAAGCAGACGCTACTACTACTAGTTAATATAAAGGATGTTTAAAAATTGTTCAACGTGTACATACAATTAGCTTGATGTTTGACTGCATGGAGCCATCTTATCATTTAATTTTCATTTGCTCTTTCGAATGATCGTTTCTTATGTCATGACTAAATATTAAAGGAAGAATAGATTTACAATAGAATCACAACATCAATCCAAATTTTTAACGTAAATTTAGTGACCAGATTTTTTACCCTAAAATCTGTCAGTGACTTGGAGAAGAAGTGTTTCTTTCACTGGCCAACCATAACGTCAAGTTTATTTTTAACTACACATGTCCCTTCCGCGAACATTTCCGAAAACTTCCAATAATCAATACTGATAACAAATATTGGGGCTGAATGGTTAAATCTAAGATTGCGTGAGGAAAATTGAACTGTTAAGATGTCAAAACGTCCTAAATTTACTCAATCTGGTAAGACTAAATAAATTTTCATTAAAAGTAATTTATATATTTTGTATGTCTGAAATTAAAAAAACAAACTAATAAAATACCGTCGTCTTTCACTTCTTCTATGTTAAATGCGCTGCAATAAATGAATCTAGGTAAATTAGTTTTACAAATTTAAAATTAAATAGAAAGAAACGTGAATGTTTTACATAAAATGTAAAGAAAATTTTCCTGAATCAATAGAGTATTAAACTTATAAGTGTACACGACTTTACTTATTTGAAAAATACAAGATGTCTTAGTCATGGGCTTCGACAGACAAACAAAGGTTTATTCACATTTTGGTTTGGTCCTTTGAGGCTTCAATTATTAAGCTCCTTACGAACCAATTATCTTGTAAGAAAATATCATTTGATAACGGATATTTTGGTTGAGGACATCTCCTTTTTTTAAAAGAAACATGAGTCTGGGTGCTTTTCAGGATGTCTGGAATCTTGGTCTCTATCTGTCTAAGAGAGGTACCGTCGTGTGGGGAAAGATGGGCAGGTTGTAAATGTCGTCTGTACGGAATGAGGAAAACAAAAATGTAAAATTTCAGAACAAACAATTAAAAATTTGAGAAAGAAATAATTTTAAACTAAGCTCTTTACAAATGATACGCTAAAAAGTAGAAATTAATTAGCTATTACTTTCTTAGTGCATTACACAACACATCTTTTGAAGAGTATCTTTTGTATCAGTCCTAAGCTTTCAGTCATCTGGGGTGACCTGTTCATTTATGATTTACATGAGTTGTTAATACATATTGTTTTTCAAGACTAGATTACAGCCGATTACAGTGCAAAACTGAAGTAACCAAAAGTAGCAAAAAAAAAAATAATAATTGTATCACAGTGAAGGAAACATGCTTAAAGTTTTGATAGTTAATAATAAAAAAGACTGACAAAAATTAAATTTAAGTTTTATAGTATGTCAATTTGATGTAGCTTTTTTTTCTTTTAGTTTTAGAAAGCTAGGGGCAAATAGACCCAAAATAGAGGGGAAAGAAATATAGCAATCAATTAAGGGGCAGTTAACGTCATTGGAGGCAATTGTCTTTTTGTGGGAGGTAATTTTAAATGAGCAATTAAGCTTATTGTGTGTATTTTGTATCACCTAAATAATTTTTAAAAATAAGACTATGAAAGTGCTGCCACGACAATTGGTGGTTCGATTTTCGCGGACTCAGTGCATCGCGGATTTTTTGTCGAAAATTAAAAAGTAAATAAACTACTCCATCGGCGTCCTTCTGTATTTTCTCGTGTTTAAATATATTTGCTAATTATCGAACTATATAAATATTTAGATGTCCACCGCAAAAAACGTGATGCAAACGGTAAATTACTTATATACCGCATACCAATTTTTAAAAAGTTTTTAAATATGAAGGCCAAAAATGGGAAATCATTTCGCATCTGGTACTTTCTGAACTGCACCTCAGTACTGCTGTACAAATCTTGCAAATTAAAAATATCGAGTGATGATTGAATGCGTTGAAATTATCTCCCTTTATTTATGAATTTAAAACCACAGAACAAGGAGAAACTTTTCAACATGATGAAAAACAAGAAACTGCTAAAGATATCAAACAAGAGAATTCTGAAGAATTTTCGGTTAAATATGACTTGGTTGATGGACTTAGAACTGCAAATAAAGAGGTTCAAACTAGTAAGTTTGCTTTATTTACATTTATTTTACAAAAATATCTAAAACATTTACATTTAATTCTCAAAACTGCCATTTGAAAAATTAAAAATACACTTTGCAATTTCAATAAACTTTTATTATTATTTTTTTTTATTTCATTTTTTAAAATTGTAGATTACGTAATATTAAAAACGTTGTAATCAATCTTTAATGGCGACATATTGTAGACTTAAAATTGTTCTAACTCCTTTTTTCCCCTTGATTTAAAACCCAGTCACTGATGTAGGTGTATTATATATTCATAATATTCCCGTATCGTTGTTAAAAAAGGGACTGACGGCGAACTAGTGAATAACGTGTTGAATCCATCAGATTCAAGTGATTTAATGCCCACGAAGACCCGACCAAAGAGCGTAGAATTCAAGACGGTGAGTTGAATATGACTGTAAATGGTTTTTAAAGAAATGCGCTTATAAATGTAAATGTCAACAAGTACGTCTATATAATTCCAGATTTTGAGCGGATTAGGATTCCTAATTAGGAATAATATGTAAGTTGCAAAAAAAGTTTCTACAAATAAATTGAAACAAATAAAAGAAAGTTTGTTTTTTTTAATTTCACGGGACTATGAAGCTATGATAATGACGTTATGATAAAAATTTGGTTGAAGTTATAGCTGGAAAAATACTAAAAATTTCAATTTGTTTCTGAAATTTTTTTTTTTGGGGGGGGGGGGG
>MUZC01004541.1:348782-373843 GCA_002072015.1 Radix auricularia | reverse complement strand
CAGCGGGGTGATGTATTATGGGAACTCTTGATGGAGTCATGGGAACATCGGGGTGATGTATTATGGGAACTCTTGATGGAGTCATGGGAACATCGGGGTGATGTATTATGGGAACTCTTGATAGAATCATGGGAACATCGGGGTGATGTATTATGAGAACTCTTGATGGAGTCATGGGAACATCGGGGTGATGTATTATGGGAACTCTTGATGGAGTCATGGGAACATCGTGGAGACATTTTCGGAGAGTCTTGTACAGTCAATACATTTGAAACAGGTGGTGTCGAGGTATTCTTGATATGACTTGATGATGAGGGAGTAAACCTCGACGACCACTGTACTGTGCAAGCGCTGACTTTTGAAGGAGCTCTTTCGTTTCTCTTCCTCAATTTCCAGCAATCGTCAACTTTATGGCCTTCTCGTTTGCAATAGGAACAAGTAGCTTTACTTGTAGTAGGTTTTCTGTCATTTGTACTGCTGTTCTTGATGGAGTTGCTAGCAGTGGACTCCGGCTGTTTGACTTGTTTTGGCTTGACATCCGTCGTATACTTGGCAAATTGATGTGATATTATATAATCGTCTGCCAACACTGCAGCCTTGTGCACATCTTCCTCGCCACGATCAGCTATATGCGTACGGACGTCCAGCCGCACACAACTCTTGAACTCTTCCATCAGCACTAGGTTCTTGAATTTGGCAAAGTCGGTGCCGATTTCCTTGGAAGTGAGCCATTTTTCAAAGCGTCGCTCCTTTTCCCGCAGGAATTCTACATGGGTTTGGCCATCCGATTTGCGACAATCCCTGAACTGCTTTCGGTAGGCTTCCGGAACAAGTTCATATGCCTTAAGAATTAAGGCTTTAACAACATTATAATCTTTCTGTTGTTCAATGGTCAAAGAACAAAATACCTCTGCAGCTCTACCAGTCAAAACTGTTTGCAGCAAAGTGGGCCACAAAGTTTCAGGTACATTAAAATTTTTCACGGAAAGTTCAAATTGTGGAAAATAATTGTCAATTGTGGCTTCATTAAAGCGTGGAATTATTTTCAAAAATTTTGTTGCTTCAGCAGTATGACTGGCAGGGGAAGAATCTGATCTTACATTAGCAGCTAACTCTAATTTCCTTAACTCTATTTGTAATTTCATTTCTTTATCTTTTAAAGCTAGCTGGGCTTCTATTTCCATTTGTTTTAATTTAATCTGAAGTTCCAAATCTGATTTACCCTCCTCGGGTCTAAGGGTTTCTAAAAGGTCTTCAGAAAACACTTCCTCGTTTACATAATGGATTACAATGTTATCTCTGATTTCTTGTTTAAGGACATTTGATTTTATTTTTAACCCTAACTGTTTAGAAATAAGGACCAGTTCCTTCCTAGTAAAAGCATCAAGCTCTTCCACAGAGGGATTTGCAAGAAAAATCTGAATATCCATGGCCAACTAACAAAACTATCACAGGCAAAAAAAATAAATATGTATACAATGTAAATATACATTACACAATCAGTACAACAAAAAAACCTTACGAGGGTTTGGTCAATACTATTGATATTTCACTTCCGACTCTTTGAAGAAAAAAAAAATTTTTAACGGCAACTTCGCCTTTACAAAATTACTCAAGTAAGATGAAAATAGGTTCAGAAAAACATCCCGGACGAAGGCCCCAATCTTCTTTTGTAACGTATTACGAATTGAATTATATCTATTCTAATTTGTATTGGCTTGTCTAGGGGAACGTGACAATAGAAAAAGCCGTTGTGTCACTATCTTAAGTCTGAATTTAACCACAGACTTACAATGAATAACACAAGAAATCGGAAAGTAAAATATTAACTGAATGTTTAATAAAATATAAATCAAATAGTACTTTTAAATGAATCACATTAAGTTACAAGCAAAGAAAAACACAAACATCTACTCAATACAGAATTGAGAAGTTGACCAAACCCTTTTACAAAAATGGCATGTAAAAATATTACACTTCAAGAGTTTTAAAAGATAACTACAATTACCAGCAAGGCCTTGAAAAGGAAAAATCTCAACTTACACTATCAATACCACGCAGGGGTCACGCAAAGTCTCCGCTATTCTGTCTCACGGCTGTCTCCGTATGTCTTCCCCCGTCTCAACGTCATACGGGCGGTCTTTTTATAGTCCACTGCGCGTCGAGCTCAAGACAACTCTAGTAGTTTCTCGAATACTATTCGAGAACAGGACAAGTGAACAACAAGGCAGAGCTAGAACCTTCTCTAAAGAGACGGAACAAGAAAACCTCATATTTTTGACCAGATGAAAACACACAGGTCAAGGACCGGTCACACGGTCTGTGTGGCTTGAACTCGCCGCCGCTCATAAACAAAACTCATTACACAAAAGGGGCAGAAAACCTCGGGAATTTTCTACCCGTCTCTCGACCGCAACAGGTCAAGTGAAAACAAAAAAAAAATAAGTAACAATGCCTAGATACGTAAAAAAGTAGTAAATTATATTACTGTTTCGGGTTTTATAAAATTATTTTTTTAAGGTAACTTATTACAAAATTAAATTAACTTTTTTTTTATTGCATTAAAGTAACACATACAGTTTAATTTTTCATTAATACACGGTTATTCATTAAAAATGAACGATTATTCATTTCTCCGTTAATAAACACTACAATAGTATAAATAATTCCGAAAAGTACATACTTAAAATTTTTTAAGCGTCTTGGAAAATTGACATCTAAAGTAACAAGTAGAACGAGATCAGATGCTTGAATTTTACTCAGTTCGTCGCAACCGTTTACTTTTCTATGATATCTCAATTTATGTGAACCTGTCTTTTTTTAAATTAATGCAAACGATGCAAACACATTTGACGAAACAAAGTTGTGTGCTAATACAGAACGCTTTTACAGAGTGTTGGAAATATCGACTGTATCGACAGTTAAAAGGAGAGAATATGAGTGGGGAAAATTCAGAAGACGTGGTTCTATCTTTAGAGCAAGAAGTACAACGAGAAATGTTTAAATAAATGAAGTACATGTCCTTGCAAGAAAATATTCATGTATAATTGGATTCTAAATGAAGAATTTGAACATCAATTAATTTTTTTATTTACATTGAAAGAGAAAGGATCCAGGGTTTTATGGCAGTACATGGGGCTGGTCTTAGCTATTGCGGGCCCCTATGCAGCTTATATGCGAACTGATTGCATGGGCCCCAGCTTGGGTAAGGATAAGGTATTAATAAGGATATTAAGTGAGAATTAAGATAGGTTAGACCTATGAAAGCTCTGGGCCCACTGTGATCGCATAGATTGCAGGTGCCTAAGACCAGCTTTGGATGTACCTACACTACAAGAAGAGGCATTATGTTTTTTAAAGAGGGGAAATACCCTCTTGATCTATTAAAATATATTTGACATTAAAAATTGGGAAATTGTTTATCCAACATTACAATTTTGCTAAGAATTACTATCAGTGTATCTAGTTGTGGAAGAAGCTTCTCCAAACTGAAGTTGAAAAAACAATATTTTCGCTCCACAATAAGTGATTTAAGACTACAAAATCTTGCAATATTGTCCATAGAACATGATATTACAAATAATATAAATTTTGATGACATAATAAACGATTTTTCGACTATGAATGTTAGGCGAATAAGTAAATTTATAAATAATTTTAAAAAAATTTTTACAAACTGATGTATACAATTTCTTTTTTTTTTATTAACAAAAAATCATATATTTATAAATAAAAAATAAAAGCATATTAATTGTTAATGTTTTTGGGTATAAATTTTGAATATCTTTTGTCTCATTTGGGGAGGGGGGGACCTGTGACCCTATAACTTCCTTGTGGGCTTAAAAACAAATATATTGTATTTTTAAAATGTGTACTTATAGGATTATCATCTTATGCGGCCTCTTTTATTACTGCTTACATAAATAGGGCATGCAATGGTAAAATTGTTCCCCATCTTTTACAATGTTTATATTAATTTATAAAAACCATCATATGGTTAACTTAATTAAGAGGCCGTCCGTAAATTACGTCACGTGGTTTCGGCTGATTTTTCACTCCCTGCCCCCTCGTCACACGACGTCACGAAACGAAAACTTAGACCCATTCCTCAATGTGACGTGACAAAGTCCCCCCCCCCCCATACAAGCGGTATTTGTATTTGAAAATGAGCATGTTCAAAATCATTTTTTGGGGGGGTTTGTTTGGTCATTTAAATATGTTTTTAGTGTAAGATTGCACTCTAGCATCGTAACACGCGTGAGACCACGTAAATCGTCATTGAATAAAGTTTGGTATAATCATATATTTCAGGGTAGCTTTTATTTAAAGTCGTTTATGAATGACATCAAATGAGTGACCCCCCCCCCGGTGCGTGACGTCATTTATTGGTGGCCCCTAAAAGGGCGGCATTTTGGAGACCACCCCGGGCGGCAAAAGTGCTAACTACGCCACTGCATGTAGATCTAGTTTCCATAATAAGTGTAAATCAATGTAGAATGTATGAGGTCTTACCAAGTTTTTTAAAAAAAAATATTCAAATGTGTGCCTTTTAATTTTTTTTTCAAATAATTTTGTGGATGGGACAAATTTTTGTTGATATTTTTAAATATTTGTTTTTATTTAATTTACATGGCGTTATTGTTTTTGTATTTAAAAATATTCTTATTTGTTATTATTATTTCAATATATTTTTTAATGGATACAAAAATAAAAATATTAGTATGGTATATATTATTTCAACTATGAACATTCACAAATTATTTACATTTATTAAACGCATATCTATACAAGTGAGGAAGATTGGCGCAACACGCCCTAAGCCATCTTGTCGAGACGGCGGGAGATAAAGGTTTGGTGCAGTGGACGACCAGGACGTTCTATTTGTCTCGTCATGCTCTAAGCACACCACTGCTTTTGTGTGAATCAGTTCTTGTACGTTGGCTCATAAAACATGCAATGTGCCAGCAGCCCAGAACAGTCTTCAAATGCAGGGTCGACAAGTCCCTTTTAACTGTGTATCCTTCTCCTGGTTTAGCCGGTGAAACATGGACAGTATAACCACGCCCGGCGAATTTTCTGAACCACTTTCACACCAAAAGCCTAAGAAAAAGTATCAATATAAAATAGCAGATAAAGTTATAGACACCGAAATATTGTGGACTAACCAGCACATACACTAGCCCCATGCAGTGCTAACTACGGTGGGCGGGGCTCGCAATCGTTCTCAAAACTGTTCTAAAAGCCTTAACATGACTCATGGGAGGCAGCAGCCAGTGACAGAGACTGTCTGTGAGGCTAATAAACAACAAACTGTCAAGACCAAACGTCAAGAGAAGAAGGACCGTGTACAAAACCTAAAGGGATCCGACCCATCTCTTAACGGACAAGCGGACGCAATTTTCTTGCCCAAATAGGACTAATAAGCCACTAATAAGTGGCGGTCTAGCACTGGACTATTTTGATGACAATGGTAATCGTCGTCTATGACGTATGAATAAAAACAGTTATAACTAAAATATTTATTTTCTTTTGAATTTTATAAACAAATAGCAATATATTTTAAATCTGCGGCTAAATTTTTTTTCAAAAATTTTTTTAAGGTAAAGCTCCTCCGGGAACTCGGCGATGTGCAACACTCTCAGCAAACTTAAAATACAGGGTAAAATATAAAAAAAACTTTTATATGAATGAAAAGATAATTTTAAGTAGAAAATAGAATACGAGATAAAATATAATAAACTTTAATACGAGGTAATTGGAGATAACTCTTAATTAATTTTAAAAAACGCGTTAATTTGAGACAGTTTTAAGTATATTCAAAAAATATTAATTTGACAAATTTTAGTTAATTTTAAGTTCATTCAAATATATGCAAATTAGAGACAACTTTTTAGTTAAGTCAAATACGAGTTAAATTAGAGCTACGCATTCACATACCAATGTGTTTTTGGTCCTTGCGTGCTCAAACCAAAGTTTTTAAGTGGTTTATGGGATTACTTAAAACGTTGTAAATGGCTATCTCACCTAAGCCACAAATATTGATACGATTTTTAAACTCGGAATTTCATTTTTAAAAAGGCAAAAAGGTCAAAGGTTAGCCACACGTGAAGATAGCCCACAAAAATAATAATAATAAACGATTGCGACAAAGATCCTTTACAAGATTCATAATCATCAACATCAGTCCCGTGACCGTTGAGGTCGTTGGGGGAAGAGCACAGACAGACAACGAACTCCACATTCGATGTTGACCATTATTGTGCTACGTAACTGACAGCGACGACGAAACATAAAGAGCTTATGTCTAAATTCAATTGAACGTATGTTAGCGTCGATATTTTACACTTACAGTTCGAGTCATTGGAATATTTTGTGAGACTTACTTTGTATACATCAAATACATGCCATTAGCAGATATGTTTTAAAAAAGTAATAATAACAAAAATGAATTTAAAAATAAATAAGATACAAAAGCAACAATTTAGAAGACAATAGTATGCACAAAACAATGCTATGTCTATGTGTCAATAACAGAGCGATGTTTGTTCTTCACTGTTGTCATACCTCGAATTTTGATGGAAATGATTCTGCTAAATTTTGCTCATAGATACAACAGCCTTCTCTGATCTAGTAGGGTGTTTATGTTTTCTCGTCAGCATGATCTGTCATTTTTTAAAGTCCCATAACCTCTTTTTGTTTCGAGATTGTAGCGGGTTCTAATGTTTTCATTAAAACATTTTCGGGCTTGGTAGACACTGGCGGCGCCAATCCCTCTCAGACCAGCGGAGGACATTCTTAGCGTTAGTTATTTCAAAACATTATTTTAGTGACTTTAACGTGGGCTCTTGTGTTCGATCACACGCTCCTCAACTTGTGAGGCGAGTACACGATTGTCTTTGCACCCCTGTTTCTAATCTTTCTTTATAAAAAAAACACTAAGAAGATGGGAAAATTAAATTGATGATTTAGAAACTAATCGTTAACAGCTTTGTGATATATATGCCACTGTTACAGATTGTGGGTGACAGAAATTTCACAGGAGCATCTGGCAGTACATCACGGTCAAGTACACGGATTAATGCTAAAATCATTTCTAGTTGAAAGTTTGTCGTTTCTTTTTAAAAAAAAATTTTTGTACCAAGTGTTGTTTGTGATCAACATGGACATTGTATACAACTTCAAGATAAAAAAGAAATATATATACGTGGCGCCATCAATCATCTGGATGTAACAAATAACTTATAAGTTGCCGTCTACCACTGTGTCGCGATGTTGAGTTGTGACTGTCTTGACCCGTCAAGGGGAAGCACATGGTCGTGTGAAAAACGTGGCACATAAGGGAAGGCAGGGGCGTAGCTATGGGAGTGGGAGGTGCTCAAAATCAAAAGTTCCCCGGGCCCCAAATTGAAGGGGGCCTCATAATAAGTGTCAGATTTGTTTAAACATTAAATAATACAAATCTCTGGATACGCCACTGAGCGAATGAATAGAAGGTGTGAATGTGTACCGAATAAACGTAAGATTGAGAGTAGCGTTGTGTATGAGTTAGGGATCTGGGTTGTTTGATTTTTAGCGCATTTTCGAGAAGTCGAATGCGCTATTGCACCCGTTTTGTCCGTCCGTCCGTCTGTCATCACCCTAGATCACAGCATCCATAAGTCCTAGACCCGTGATGTATATATGTTTTTGTATGTCCTGACCTGCCATTTGTGCATCAACACTCAGTTACTCGATCCGTTAAAAACCCCCGTTAAAACGACCAAAAAACTTTGCGAATCGAGAGGTAACACTGGCGCAGGGTACGGCCGCCATTGCCGGAAGTCGAATGCACCGTCTTTCATGCATTGAAGAATGGTGCGAAATCGTGCAAAAGAATTAGTTTTTTGTTGTTGTTGAAGTCATTAGAATATGTGTAAAAGTTTAGAGAGTTTTACGTCATCATTTGTGGTGACTTGTAGTTAGATTAAAGAGAAAATAAAAAATTTTTAAATGTAAAGAAATTACTTTTAAATATTAAAAAATGTCAGGTATATTCATTACACAAGAAAATTCATAAAAATATGTCTAAAATCAAAACACAATTACTGATATTTACATAATGCTGATATCTAACATAAGTACTGATACATAATACGAAAATGCGCTAACACGTCCTGAGTTCCAAAAGGGACCAGGCTTAACATGATTTTTTTCTTTTCTTTAATTAATTAACTTAGAAACCTTTTGGCGTAGTGGCTGAAAATGTGCCCTCACAAGAAGCTGTACAACAAACAGCAGGACTACCAAGCAATAGATCGCAAGATGCCGAACTCATAACATATGAGAGTTTGCAAAATTATCCCCAAAATCGTAAGCCTTATTATTATTATTTTATTTATTTAATTTTTTTTATGTTGAAATTTTTTATTATAGTTTTTTTTTTAATTTTATTTATTTATTTATTTATTTTTTAAAAATTAAGTTTGGTTAAATATGTTTACACAGACCTCAGAAAACTTTTTAGCTTGAGAGTTTTCTTGAAGTTTAGGAGACCGAGTAATTTTCATGGACGAAGTTGCGTAAGATTTCAGGCATATGCCTAAAACTTGTTTATACTTTAATAAGGAATAAAATTATTTAACATTCTTTTATCCTACCCTTAAAGCTATATAAATACTAACACAATTTTTTCTCTCTGTCTGTCTGTCTCTCTCTGTAATTCTCTCTGTCTCTCTCTCTCTCTTTCTCTCTATCTTTCTCTCTGTCTTTCTGTCGTGGTGGAAAAAAGTCAATAAAACGACCAATTTCCCGTGATTCTATCGAGATGAAAATTGGCACATACACTTATGTTCCATAACAATGCATTGTGTCCAAATTTCAGATAGATCGAATGTACCGTAATTAAATTGATTGGAACCCTCTTCTATAGTTAACCTCCACGGGTCACCGGAGTTTTATTCCAGCCCTCGATATCACAGGGTCTGTCACGGTCTTTCGTGCTGTGCGTATTTGATTGAACATAGCAATACTTTTAGTTATGTCTCGAATGTAATGGATTGATAGTCAAAAACTTTACGAACTGTTCAAAACGCGTTTTTCACCTACCACATTGCAATCACAACAAAGTTATGAAGAAGGTTTGGTCATCCATGATAAATAGTTTCTCTTTATTTTTCTTTTCAAATTTAGTTTCTCAAAACAAAAAAATAATAAATTTTTAAAATTAAACAAAAAAAAAATATTATAATTCTATTTTAATTAAATTGTGATCAATGTAGGCATTGAAACTATATTTTCTGTTTTTAATTTTGAAAAGAAAATAACTGAAACGTCGTTTCTTTCTCATTTAAAATTCCCATGGTAATGTGAGTATTTTTCAATATAGGGAATTACGTAGTTCAAAAAAGCGCATTGATTCAAGGGAGGGATTCGGGTTTATCTGAAATTTTTCCTGGTGAGAACACAAGACCTTCAACATCATCTTACTCGCGTAACTATGGACACCAGGTGAGCTATATTTTTTAGGAAATTTCGTATTGGCATAAGAGCTGTTGGTTGACTAAAATGTGTCATTTTTATTGCAATGCTGCTAATGCACTGTGTCCTCATTAAGTGATTCTTCCAGCGCCTCATCTCATACAACTACCATGCTATCCGCATCAATCCAACGTATTATTTCTTACTTAATCAAAATTTTAGATTTTACAAGCTTTATAAATCATATGGGATTTTCATTATTGTAATTTATAACACGACATCATTATTATGACATTTGAAGACCTGATAGGATCAATAAAACTAAATTTTAAGATTCAAAGATATACTATTTTCTTCTCCACTTGTTTCTCCTTACTTCAAACGCCATTTGAATGTTAAGAAATAAATGTTACGTAGGTATGATTAAACTCTTCGCTTTTTAAATCCTTAAACTTGGGCCTTTTAAGCCGTGCATGCCGAAAAAAATTTGGATCGACTTTTAACGCATTTACTCGTAAGCTAGCAAGCTGAAACTTTGCAGGCAGACTTGTGCCGATGATAAAATTAGGTATCAAAATTTCAGATAAATCGAATGTACTGTCATTGAATTATTGAGTTTTTAAATTATTTTATTTATCTCTGTATCACGTTAAATTTTGAGATAAAGAGTGTTGGTGCGTATTCTTTTCAACAAGAATAAGGTGCGCATTATATTGACAAATACTTTTTAAAAATATATTCTTGATCGGTGCGCATTATATTAAACACGTTTTACGAGACATAGTTAGAATTTTGTATTTTCGGATTGTTTTATGTGTAATATAATGGACATCCATATAGACATCTACTTATGTATCGTAGATAAATGATGGATAGTGCAAAACTTGTTTATTTTACGTTTTTTTTTAAAACTTATTTTTTATCATGTTTTATACAATTAGCGGTGGGTAGTGATTGCTTGTGAAAAATAAAAAAAAATCCAAATTGACATTTGAATAGACACAATGGCTACTAAAAATTAATATGAAGCTCATCATTTTGCTTTTTTTGTTAGATTAACTTAATATTTTTATTATAATAATTCATTAAATAAATTACCTCATATAAAATAATAAAACATTTGATAAGCCACAAATGCTATAGATTTCCCTAGGCACTCTGCGTTAGGAAAAAATACGCGTGCTTATCAGTAATTTGTTTTTTAAAATTCCATCCCCCAAAATCGTCGTCATTTTAATCGTCTAAATTTTTCAGTGCATTCGTTTAGTATAGATAAAAGGTAGTGAAATGTTATCATCATTGTCATTTTAAATTGTGTCATTAGATGATGTAAGCATTTATTAAATAAACAATTAATTTTTAATTACAGAATACTCCCTTTAATGCGGATTACTTGCAAGAAGACCCAAACATCTTTGTTAAAAACGGGAATCTGCCCGCAAAAATTGAAAAACTAAAGCAACAAATAAAAGGTTTTAAACAGAAAGAACTGAAGGCAAGTCTTGATAAACAAAATTATGAAAATAAAATAATGAGGCTTGAAAACGAATTGTCAGGGATGTCAAGAAATTGCAAAAAAACTATTGATAACCTGAATGATCAGAAGAATATTGAAATTCTCAAAGTACAAACAAGATGCAAAGAAGAATTTGAACAAAAAATGGAAGATTTTAGGCAAAGAAAAGAAGCAGAATTGGCATTTGAAAGAAATGAACGAACAAAAGAGCAAATCAAATATCAAAATCTTTTTATTTCAAAGGAAACTCTCCAAAATCACTTCGAAGAGGCGGTGAAGAGAGAACAGGCGGCTAAAGAGTTATTGAATCAAAGAGAAGCGAAACACAAAGAGGATATAGAGTTGAAAAACAAAGAGCTGGGAGACGCCAAAGATGAGATTACCAACCTAAAACATCAGAGAGATCTTGCTGACAAAGACCACGAGGTCTCATTGAATAAAATGGAGCAGAAACATGAACGTGAAAATGACGCCCAAAAACACAAGTATGAGTTATTAGAAAACAAATACAAAAATCTAAAGGACAGATTAGAAGACCTGAGTGTTAAGCCAACAACATCAAAAATTTGTACCATTTCGTAAAATACAAGACACAAAAACTACCCGTGTGATCAAAATAATAAATTAAAACTTTATCAATTGACGTTGCGGCTAATGTCTTTGTCAGTTCAAAAAACAACTCGTTTTAAAATTTTATTTACATTATATAATATAGTTTACATCAATATAAACTAACTGCGAACAAGATAAAAGGAAATATTATAAACACAAAATCAAAAACCAAAAATCCCAATAATTACAAAAACGACATGGGGTTTAAGAAAAGGAATGAAGTATTTGTTTGTGTATCTCATCGGTATCTTGTATTTCATTTAAAAGTTTTATCCTCAGTGCTATTCTAAATTGTTTAGTACTAGTGCTCTTTATAAACATGTTTAACAATTTGTTTTATTTTAGACTTGCTCAGCTTTATCTGTTAATAAAATGTAGATTATATTCCAATTATTATAATTCAGGGGTGTCAAAACATTTTGCAAACATGGCCATATTCTAATTCTATGAAGAAAAATCATGCCGGAGCAGGCTTTAGATAATAAACCAATAATAAATATGACAATTAAATTTTTTAACACTAATATTTTTGGTTGAATTTGAGGGCGGGATAGAATACTCTTATTTATCTTACTAGAAAAGACACAAATTTGAAACATAGGCTAATAAGGATGTTATTTTGTACCATGCACATTACATTAAATGTGTTAAAGCATAACTGGAGCTGAAAATGGTGTTTTCTGCTGAGCTGAAAATGGTGTTTTCTGCTGAGCTGAAAATGGTGTTTTCAGCTTCAGAAACTGTCTTTAAAAATGAGATCACCGACGTAACTTGCATTTCCTGTTCTCGAACGGAAAAAAATAAACAAACTATTACGTCATCGAGTTTTGCCGTCTGGCGTCAACTGATTTCTTACACCATTTCTTCATTCATTGTTTTTTTTTATTTTTTAAAAATCAATATCCAGTTACTAAATAATAAAACGTAATCTATGTTTGTCAACATTTCACTATACAGTATTCTCTATTAAAAATAACACACAATTTTTGTTCTATCTTATAAAATATAATATAAAATATCGTCGTTAAGAAAGAAATACAGACATACAGACACACAAACACACACACACACTTGAGTCACATAGACACAAGAACAGACAGACAGACAGAAAAACACACACAGTGACATAGACACAAGGACACACATACATTCAGACACACAAACACACACACACACTTTAGTCACATAGACACAAGAACGCACAGACAGACACAAAAACACACACACAGAGTCATATAGACATAAGGACACACAGACACACAAACACACACATACAGAGTCACATAGACACAAGGACACACAGACATATAGACACAATCACACACACACTGGAGTCACGTAGACACAAGGACACAGACATACAGACACACAAACACACACATACAGAGTCACATAGACACAAGGACACACAGACATACAGACACACAAACACACATACACACTTGAGTCACATAGACACAAGAACAGACATACATACACACAAACACACACACAGAGTCACTGACACAAGGACATACAGACACAAACTCACACACACAGAGTTACATAGACACAAGGACACACAGACACAAACACACACAAACTGTCACACACACACATGAGTGTTGTAACTGTGTATTTGTTAGTTGGTGAGTTGGTGGGTGTGAATATGCCACAATGACATAGGTATCTATGCTGAAAACAAGGCCTGGTTGACATGAACATTTAACCGCGTCCCTGACTCATGTGCGCTGGGATGTTTGAGCCCATGAGAATAAAGGTGTAGTTCAGACATAATTTAACCATCTTTTAGTGTTGCGAGGCTAGAACGGCCGGATTTAGACTTAGCTATTTTTGAAGTTAAGATATTCCACGTTAGTCTCAAATTTGATTTTGAAAAATTCTGGGGNGAGGGGGGGCAAAGAAGGCGGGGGCTCTAATCTATAGTTTATTTAACAAATATGTCAAAGAATGAATGATTCCACATTTAAGGCCTTCGTAAGACGACTGAATTATTTTAGTCAGCTTTTGTGGTATACAGTAGTGTCTTAGCATTTCGGCAGCAACTTGGGCACTTTTACCATGCAGCTTCGAACATGGTCCTTACGTTTCATGATCTTTAGCTGGTGGTGGTCCTAGTGGTTGTCTGCCGGATGGTTTCCGATTGGCTTTGTCCACCAAGCTTCATTAGTTCTCTGTTAAGAGGTCCATAATCTCCAAGGTCCGAGTTTCTTATTTTTATCAGCTCTTGTGTTTTTGTAGCAAGGTTATTTTTTACGGGAAGGGTTGCTAGCCCTTCGTACAACCCTACTCCTCTCTCACCCGGGCTTGGGATCGGCTATTGCGGAGTTTGTAAAATTGCTGAATCAAATATATCTATATGCAACAAGATGAGAGAATGCTATTTTTATCTCTACAAGACATCCAAAGACGTAATCTTTATCATTTTCTTCAATAGTTTGTCTTTAATGCATCTATTTATCAGTATTGTAACCTATATTCCTTTTATGCAGCGTGGATGTGCAGATATATGACAACGACGCGCAGCAATGTAGAATTACCACGCAGTGACTTGTAATCGAGATTATTATATATCTGTATTTGTGGCACACTAATGGGATGCTGTGGAACTTTGCACACAAATGAGACATTTTCCTCGGATGAACGATTTTGATTTTGACGCAGTCGTATTCACTCATTAATCATTACTACCCCAATTAAGTCTTGAAGTAATATGTTTTATTCTGATGTGCTAAACAAAATGCATGTCCAGAAAAAGACGACTCGTTAAATACCGAGGGGGAAATATGGCTGTAATATCATCATCTCCCGTGACCTCTGCGGTCATATGGTTGGTGTAATTAGCTGGTTTTCCTGCATTCTAGTAGATATTTTTAAACACAATGACCGTTTTGAATTCCTCAATGTCAAAAAATGAATTAAATACTTTGGCATTTGATGAATTTAGAGATTGATTTATTCAAAGATGAAACTTCAGTGTTTACTTGCCAAGAGACATCAAATCACAGCCACCTTGTCTCTCTCACTAGTGCTTTCTGGTCTATCCTCTCACTTCCATCACGTGACCTCTTGCGTCCACAGACAATGACAGATGATTTGTTTGCAAGTGATGCAGTGTTTACAAGCCATTCGACGCATTACCCAGCCGCCAAACTAGTGTTTGGTACCCATTCGGAGAAGGATGATTCAGTGACACCCTAGGCCCTGGGAACAAATCCCTGCCTTGCTAATAATTAAAAAATATCACTTTTCTTCTACCCGTAGAGTTTACTACATTTACTGCAATAACAAAAATTAGCAAATCCAAGTAGCCGAGTTTTGTAAATTTTAAAAAAGAAATAAGTAGTTTACTTTTAAAAAAGAGTTTTTTAAAAAAAAAGCTTTTACATGGGATTAATTTTTTGGTGTAGCCGTCTCAAGAAACACAGCACATTCTAAAATTTAGACACAAAAATTAGTTTACACGTTTAAACAAGGGTTGGAGTCGACAAGTACGTTAAATTTATTGCGTTGCTCAGATAACAGTATAGGTGAGGCGCACGCTTAGCTAGTTTCAATTCGTGTGCATTGGAATTAGTTAGATATAAAGTCAATTACCCCAGAGCCCAAGAGATTAGAGGGTTTTTTTTTATTGATGACATGCGCTGATGTGTGTGTGTGAAATGATTGTCATCTAGTTTCCCAAGAGAGAACAGTCAAACATTGACAAATAGTCCACATGGAAAATCTAATATATAAAGCTGAAAGTCTGTTACCAATACAAATCCACACCGTTGGACCCAACGTGGTGAAATTTTGCAGTGACCCCAATTTGACCTGGAATAGGTCATAGGCTATGTTTTAACCCAAGGTGACCACCCCTAGGGTAAGGGGGCCCATTGTTTGCTTTTTTCCTTATATGAGCTATATAATAAATGAAAATGACTAATTCTCCTATTCTGCGAGAGGTGAAAGCATAAAACTTTGGGTAGTTTTTAAATATACTTCTACGATGGTAACAGGTGAAAACAATATTTATATTTATAACGCTAATTTGCAAAAAGAATTTTGGAATCCTCATTCTTGGGGGCCAAGATATCAAATGTAGTTTTCATATATATTTATTTTTAAGAACACTAAATGGAACATAAAGAAATCAACTTTAATGCAGACTAAATTAGAAGGAGGAATAAATCTACAAGATATAGAGACAAAAATAGAAGCTATGAGGATAAAATTTATAGGACAGGCCATTCAGGATCATAAAGAATACTCCTTAACACATTACTACATAGGGGTCAGACTGACACGCCTGACTCCTATCAACAATAACACACCACATTACCTGGGGACGAGACTCCCCTATTTTTACCAGGCATGCTTACGCGCCATAAGAAGTAATGAAACGTTAGTCAATAAAACGAACAAAGAAATTTACCATCATCTCAGAGAACTAAAGAAAACCCCTCACCTTGAGCGAATCAAGTGGATGCGACAATTTAATACAACAGAAATAAATGACACCTTCAAAAACTTACACATTAAAGAAATAGAACCGAGGGCTAGAGAAATAACTTTTCGCCTTATTTATAATATGACGCCAACCTCACAAAGGCTCGAACAACAGACACTCCAGAGACCAAGATGCCCTCTCTGTAAATATTCAATAATAGAGACAGAGAGACACTTGTTTATGGACTGCACAGCAATACAACAAACTAAAACCACTTTAACACTACTATTAAAAGCGGGAACGATTCACCCAGTAAATATAGATAAAGCGATTGCCTTGAACACAATCCCTAGATCCCACAACACAACCCAACATGTCATCAGCTTACGTCTGATAGCAGAATACAGACAGCATATTTGGCAATGCAGAAGGAATGTAAGATTTAACAAACACACATATACAGAAAATTTAATAGAGATCCTCTTTAGAGCTAAAATTCAAAATTTAATAGACCAAATTTAAAACAAATATAGACTAAACTAAAGTTAAATAATAATACAACAAATTGGCGGGGCTGGAAACAGTCACTGTAAATACTTGTAAATATAAAATATAGTTTTTTTTGGTCCTTTTGTATGCGTTAAATGTTCACCCCGGACAGTGTCTACGCTAAGAAATTCGCTCTTTCCTTTCAGAGAGGAAACTGCAGAATCAAGAAAAGGAGACACGGAGAAGTCCAAGGGGGAACAGCCATCACCCATGTTTCAACTTTTTTATGTTTCACACCATGTCACTTATTGTCCCCTTCATACCCATATTTCACTCCACGGGGAAGTCACTCACCTCACCATGAATTTGTAGTCTCCTAACACGTTAACATTTAGCTGTCTGTTGTCTTTAACATTGTTTACTTGTATCATCAAAATTTTGAAAAACAACAAAAAAAAAACAAAAAAAAAACAAAAAATAAAAAAAAAAAAAAAAAAAAAAAAAAAAAACTGTAAGGCCTTCAGCCAATATAAAATGTAAATGCAAAAAATATTTTCAATAAACGCTATGTCCGAAAAAGGGCTGCAGCGGAGATCGATGAGAGAGGTTTGAGGTTTCCTCCGCAACCCCCTTTTTCTTTTTAAAAGAAAAAATAAAAAATTTCATATATATTTATTAAACAGTATTATCTCTAATTCTCAAATTTACCGTATACGTACAGACATGAAACTTTTGGAAATTTTTAAACTCTCTCTCCCAACAAAAATGGAGAAAAAGTCTCTTGAAATTCTCACTCAGCCCGGGGCTGCTGTGCCAATATATAAATTTGTTCTTAAATAAGCTGTATTTCACATCTCCAATGGTAACAGGTGAAAACATATTTAAATTACCTCTCTAAGGGGGCCGGGCCCAAATGTAGTTTTCTTATTTATATGAGCAATATAAAAAGTGAAATATACTAATTCTCCTACTTCCCGTTTAGGTAGAAGAATGATACTTTGGGAAGTTGAGCAATACATATCCGCAATGGTAAGAGGAGTAAAAAGAACTCACTTCCCTGGGGTCGGGGCCCAAATGTATTTGTTCTGATAAGAAAACAGACTCATCACGTATTCTCTAATTTTAGGTGACGGTAGAAGCATAAAAGTTTGGACATTTGTTGAGGAGGCACTCACGACGAAAATTAACAAATTAAAACTCCTGCACATGGGGGGGGGATGCCCAAATACGTTTTTTCCTTACATGGGCTTTATAAAATTTAAAAACCACTAATTCTCCTATGTTCGAGTAGGTAGAAGCATGAACTTTTCGGAAGTTCTTGAGTACACTTCTGCGATTGTTACAGGCGAAATAAAATATTTATAACACTTCTTGGGAGCCTGGTGCCTAAATATAGTCTTGTTTTTTTAACTCATATAAGCTCTATACAAATTGAAAATCTTTAATTCTACTATTTGGAATTATGGGAATTCGAAAAGTTTTTTTTATTACACTACCACGATGGTGCAGTCTTAACTGTTGTGCCAGAGTCTTGGGATTGCTTTTATAGAATTGAAGACACTATGCTTTTCGGATAGGCAGTTGTATTTGACCTGCTTCAATATAAATGTTTCCTTTTACTTCATGTCAATAAACAGTATGTAGGCGTAGGCTTCTACAGAAAACCTCATTTAAAACCCGTGTGAAGCCGGGTACTTGCCTCTAGTAGACTCATAAAACGATTTGGTACGTTGGCTCCATATGGAATTAATTAAATCCACAATTTTACCTGACTGCAAAATCATTTTCCCGTTGTTGTTTTCACTGTTACTTTAGATACTTCAACTTCCTCCTTTTTCTTATATTCTATGTCCGTGTTTATTTTTGTTTTTCTTTTATTTTCATTTTATCACATGTAAGTAAATGTTTTTGTACTGCTGAAGGCATGAGCCGAAACGTCTACCATTATTTGTATTAGTTGATAATAAAGCTTTAATTTTTTGTTTTCTTACACAAATAGTTTGTTTAATTTGTTTTTTTTTAAATTAAGGGGTGTGGTCTAAGTTGTAGCGAGCTGGACTACCAAACCGCTGCAAGAGCCCGTGTCGCGGGTTCGAACCGCTTATCTGGCAAGGCCCCCGGGGCATTGTGCTAACCACACTATCTCATGCTCATTTGTGGTCAATGAAACTTGTGAACTCTACTTCACTAGCTCCCATTGACCTTCATGGTCTGTAAGGGATATTTCAAAATATTTAAAATAAAAAAATTAATATATATATATTATTTGTCAGTACGTTTCCGTATCACACTGCTATAAGCCCGAATGTCACCCCATCACGACTAAACCAATAAAACCCCTCCGATTCTTCCAGTGCCACATAACAGGAATGTCACCCCTTGGTTTAGTGTCACCCAGTGCTGTCAGTATCACCAGCACCACCCCTCTATTTAAGCCTCGTTCCTGCTTCTCTTAACACACTGCATTCACAGTTTTAATCGGGTTATAGGTTACAGATCAATTGCGTAGCCTGATTTTTGTTTGCCCCCCCCCCGTGCCTTTACTTAATTGGGTCACTCCCACCCGCTTTCCCCCGACTTCAACAAACGATGTCTGCCCCCCCTCCCCCATGCCTTTACTTAATTGGGTCACTCCCGCCCGCTTTCCCCCGACTTCAACAAACGATGTCTGAAAACCAGTCGTTTGTGTGACTTGGCCGACAACAAAAACTCATGCCTTCAAAGACTTAATCCTTGCCTTATGAAACAAAACTATTGCCATTATACACTAAAACCTCCATGTGCGTCAATTTGTACAATGGGGAAAAACCAAGTAATTTAGCAATTTTTCAAAATAGGTTACGCCCCTGGGATATGGTCCTCAACCCCTCTTATCTCTGTATATCTGCGCCAATACCATAAATAGTATTATAGTAAATAATTATGACTATTACAGCGATACAAAAGTAAGTATTATATATTCTTTTGTTTTTCAGTGTTTAAAATCGAAAGTGTGATGGGGTGGATTTATTTTGGGAGACACATTATTTTACAGGGTAGGGGAGGATTTATTTTAATTGGGAGTAACATATTTTCTCCTGGGGATAGTTTGTTTTAGGGGGAAGACTCTGTATGGGTTAGGATTTATTTTGCAACACCGGCCCTCGGTGGCGGTGGTAATGTTTAGCATTGCCCCGGGTTGAAGAAACCCAAGCTACGCTACTGTTCAATTATCACCATCCATGTTAATTAAAGTACATAGTACTGTGAGTCTGTCGGATTTGTTTTCGGAGCGCGTCTTCCTCCTTTGTAAATTTATTTCTTGGGAATTTTTTTTAAAGTGAATTTTCCTAACGACAATTTTTTCCAATGCAACAGGGACCGGTGTACTATATTCACTATGGTGACGTAGAACTATAATTTATTTCATTTTTTATATACAAATGAACAAATTCTATACTGATAATGGTAATGGTTGCAAAATGAGTATAACAATTATATTGTTATATATCAATTTTCTTGATAACTTCTGCGAACCGGTGGCGGATGGTCCACGGACAGACAACATGGACCGCGGACCACCACTGGTCTAGTACACAACTAAAAAAATTGTGCTAATAAAAAGGGAATTACTTAAAGTAAGGTAAGTTTAACTCTATTCATTATAAAACCAATATAACTCCTTATGTGTCAAGTGTTGCACCATCTAAGAATTTTTTGGTTTGGGAACAATCATAGTGGCTAGCGTTTTATTGTTGGCACTGAGTCAAAGCCTGGTTGGCAGTGGCTTATCAACTAGGAGACGACATGTTTGTTTTACTTACCAAAAACATTGGGAACTGCACACGTCTATGAGGGTACATTTCCAATAATCAATTTTGATTCCAGAGATAACAGTCAGTGGTTGGAATGAAATTGAACTGAGAATATGTCAGAGCGTCCTAAAGTTATAAAAACTGGTAAGACTTTATATTTCGTATGGAATAACAGTGACTGTGATTATTTATAAGTATACACACTGAAAAAAACAGTCTGCTTTTATTTTAATTTTTATTTTTCAAAAGCTACCGTGCCAAAGTCAATGAAATTCACGACTTGCCTTATTTAAAAATCAACATAATAATAATGGCTTTCTACAACCAGCATTAAGCAGTATACATTTTGTTTTGCATCATTCTGTTTTTACGTCCTTTGTTTTTTTAAATATAACGTTCAGGTGTATCATTTAGCAGCTTAGTTAAACAAGGTTGTGTTCTCGCACCAACAATGTTCACAAAATACTTCTCTGTACTGCTCCAATACGCATTCCAGAATAGCAGTGAGGGAATCTGGTTACACACCAGAGCTGATGGACATCTTTTCAACACTGTCCGCCTCCAAGCTTTTCAAATGCCTTTAAATGCCTGCAAATCGGCTTGAAAAAGACAAACATCACGTCCGAAGAAATACTAATATCAAAATCGACAATGAAAACTTGAATGTTGTAGAGTTTCACCTACCCGTGGTCTCTGATATACTGTCCATCGATGACCAAACAAGCAGCTGCCACAATTGCTAAACTTGTCTGTAAAAACACCAAGATAACGTAGAAAACAAAACTGCGTGTCTATCGAGCCTGCATCATCAGTATATGGACCTTAATAGCTTCTACTTGAGGTGCCTGCGTTGCATCCTTTGGATAATAGGCAGGACAAACTGCCAAGTAGTGAAATTCTGACGCGCATCGATATCCAAAATAATTAGACCTGACCGCACAAGCGACTGGAAGTATTGGCAGAAGATCAATCTACGTGGCACAGAGTTGTAGCCGAGGAGAAAAGGGTGGAGGAGGTTACAGACAGAAGAGCTAGGAGAAAAGCCAAAACATTGGGACGCACAGAACCCGTGTGTAAAAACTGTGGTAAAGATTTCATTCAATGATAGGACTGCACAGCCACAGGATGAAAAGCAACCCGAACCAAAAGGGATGAACCATCTTCTCTTGATATAGCCCCCCTACTTATATATATATATATATATATATATAAAATTCTCCTCATGGTTCAACCATGACGGACACCATGCAAGCTGTCAGTTTTCAAGAATAGGTAGTGCTTAGGGTCGAGACCAACGATGCGTCAATTGAGGTCAATTACTTTGTTTTTTTCAGAACAACAGAATAGCCTGTATTTCATGGTGTAGTCTAACACGCACACGCAGAACGTCGTAGGTTCAAGCCCCAGCTAAGACATTACTTATTTAAATAAAAAAAACCTTTTTATGCCAGTTCATGTCCCACTTTCTTATTAAACACATCCATAACAAGCACAAGACAAGTGGAATGAAGCTTGGCGAATGACTTTCGTCAGGTTTGGCCAATTACTTTATATTTGGCAAACTAGGGTGGTGCAGGGTGGAGGGTGGGAACATTGCACATGTTTTCAGACCAACAATGCGGCGCAGTTATCCCCTATCCGAGCTTCATTCGCGTTGTTCTGATATCGTCGTGGTGTAATTTGTGTCTCTTCACCCCCCCCCCCCCCACAAACTTTCTTCGCACTATCTATGAGCAAATCTGCGGCGTATGTTTCACCACGGGCATCTAGTTGTTTAAAGTTTAGATCATTATTTCTGGTCACGTACCGATGCAAATGACAATAAATACTGAAGGTAAAAGGTGACAGCTTCTTGCCACGAAGCTTCTCATAAATAGATATACATTCTATCTACATTTTAATTTTAGTTATACGTATACAGTTTGGCTTTTCAAAAATTTTTGGAAGCAACAAGTGTTCATTGCAATTTCGAATGCTTAAAGTAATAATACGAAATTTGATGTTTGAGAATCGGGATTTTTAAAACATTCATTATGAGAGCTAACTCAGATCAGAATGCTTCTTATTTGACCTGTAAGAACAGACAGGCACCGGTATAAAAGCAGGTTTAAGAACATTCGGTAGGGGACAGTCGAAATCACGAACAGCGTTCAAATAATCTTTATATCTCTGTATACTTTTCTGTAGAGCGCAATTCCGTAACACCCTCGATTCAGCCTTTCTCGTTGAAGACAGTAAACGTAAAAGAATCCACGTAGAGGCTTTTTACATGTTAACAAATGATTGTTGATGAGCCCATACAAAATTTAATCTAATGCAAGTAGAAAATAATATACGTATTTTAAATATGCAACAATTTCTTTCCTTCCATAACAATAGATCAAATAATATTTTTGTAAGGATAATTGTGTTATAATAATACCCTTCATTTTTATTAATATCTTAAATTCAGGGCATAAAATTGCTTTTCCAGAGACAGGAGATTCGGATACTTCAGATAGTGAACTTAGTTCTGCTAATAAAAAAGCTCCCATGTGTAAGTAATACTGTTTTTATTTGTAGAAAGCATATTTTGTATTATCTTTTATTGTTATTATTTATTGTTAAAGGATGTGATAAGAAAATGTATATTTTTACACGTAGCTTAAAAATAAAGGATTTACCTAAGTAAAATTGTAATGCTCCTAAAATTTAACTTAGTCAATACAAATTTTTATTTCCAGTAAACTTATTTTAAATTAAATTATTTAAATAAAGGCAATCTTAAAAAGAGATTTTTAAAAAAGTATTTTAAAAAATAAATATATTAGATTAAATAAATACAAGATGACCCGCGGCGTAGCTTACGTCCAGACTTAATCATAATAGATAGTGCAAAGAACGGGGCGGGGTGAGACAACGGACACAAAAAGCAGCACGAAGTAATGAAAAAAAGCGAGCATAAGTGGAGACATATGCACAGCGGTTGTTGTTACCTCCCCCACCCCCCCCCCCCAATTTTTTGGAACACAACGTCACCGTTATGGAAGGCAAGGGATGGTATTAAAGGGTGGGGGGCAGGTAACAACTACTGCTGTGCACGTGTCTCACTGTGATATTTTGAGCCCAACGGGGTTCATTCGTCATGGTCATTTGCACATGGTCATTAACGTGAATTATTGAAAAAGATATACATAAACACACACACACACACATATATAAAATAAACATTTATAAACATTTATAATATTAAGAGGATCAGCGTAGAACGTAATAATCTTTTAACCGGAACGTCTGTAACATTTAAGTGTAAGAAAAAATATTTTCCTATCATCAAAATGGAAATAGCCAAGTCCACAATCAATCCGGCACATACAAGACTTAAGTCAACGAAAACACAGACTGAACCATGTGTTGAGGTAAGCAAGTTGAAGATGACTGCCAATTAACTATGAATAAATTAGAATTTGTGCGGACATAGAAATATATAAACATCTATGAATGAACTTTTAAACTAAACCAGTGTTGTCTATAAACATTTCCCATAAATTTTTGCATTTCCCCTAATAAATATTTTCGTAAATAATTATTTTTTGGGATATAGGTAATAAGCTTTAAAAAAAAAACTCAAAAAGTTTTCCTGAAAATTGAAACAGTTTTTATGGTATTGCAAATAATAAAGACAGACATTGATTTAATCTCTTAATGTGAATAGTATTACCTCCCTTTTTCACCTAATCAATGATTGTATATTTTTTAACAACCTAGATGTAGCATTAATACTCATCGTAACCCACATATAGATGGCGGAACTGTTAAAAAATGAATGTCTTCCTCTTCCAAACAGGCGGTATTTAATTCAAATTATACCATGCATTAATTAAAAAGCTTATGAATATATTTGGATGCATTATTATTTTTAATTTTTTTTAATTTTACTTAGAAATTATCTACCTAGAAATTATTTTAGTTTTTAATGTGTTCAATATGTATCTCATTTGAGAGAAAATAATTTAGAAAACACAAAGACATTTAGAATTTCTTTATTTCTAACTTAGCAAAATTTAACCTGATATAAGATCTTCCAGATTTTTTGTCATTCTCAACGAAACTATATTATAGAATGAAATTAAATCCAGACCAATATTTGTAGATTACGACTTCATAGCGTATGATTGTTTGTTAAAAATCAAATGGTAAAGACCACTAAATCGTTAAATGTCTTTTTTAAAAAGTTGCCATCTACAAACAAAGGATCAAGAGAGGACACGACTGGAAAAAAATCAATTTATTTGAAAATAAGTAAGTACATTTTATTGTGAAAAATATTTTCTTTACGTAGGACGCAATAATTTTCTGCTTAGAAAAAGCGTCAGTAACAGATAGATATATGGGCTTATGTTTGTTATGTTTTGGATAGAATAATACAAATCCTAGTACAAATAAAATAATAACACTAACATCTTTAAACAAGATGTGTGTGTGTTTGTTTCTGTGTGTGTCTATTGTCCATCTAGTAATCTACACTCTTCTGTTCCTAAGACCACCATAAAAAAAATAATTGTTGAGAGGTTTTTCTCTATTTTCACCCAAAAGCTATGGACTTTTCTTCAATCACATATTCGCAGTATTCCAACCACTATGGCCTTCGAGAATTCAGTCAATATATTTCTCTTCAAGTTATGCTTTCAAAATCAATTAAGTAACAGTCAAAAATTTCTTTAAATGATAAAAGTAGCGTATATTTCCATGACTTCTTCTTCTTGTTTTTTTTTTTTTTTTT
>MUZC01004541.1:322215-348727 GCA_002072015.1 Radix auricularia | reverse complement strand
ATGAGATTTACAATAAATTTTTATTTATAAAAATTATGTGTTACTTTTTTTTAATGACCAGCGCTGTAAGCCCAGTTGCTTTTTGGTGTAATGCACTATATATTTAGAAATATATATGTATATTATTTATTTACTTAAATAATACTTAAATAATTGATATGAACCAATCATTAAGCAGATACACAAAGAACGCACTAATATTTTCAACAGAACGTCACTTTTATTTAAACATTGTCTCCTGTCATTAAAATAAAGCGAGTGAATTTGACGTAGCCAAGTCCGTGAAGAATCCGTCACTTTCAAGCTTTGAGACAACGTCAACGCATTCTTCAGATTCTAGAGAGGTAAGAAAGTTGAAGATGATTGTCAGTAAAATCCAAATAAAGGAAAATGTGTGCGCCCAAATAAACATTTAACCCTTGAACTAATCTGATTCCGTAAAGAGTGATCATCGAGTTTGACCTTACTCTAAATATATAATTACATAAATAATTATATTTATGGAAATAGTTAATATATTCAAAACAATATTAATGACATTTTTACTTTTTTTTTCGCTTTTTATATCCACAATTCCCTAATAATACTGACTATTAACGCTAATATTAGACAATAGTTAGGCGGCCGGGTAATGCGTGTAACCCTGATAGCCGTGGCCTGTGACCCCTGCATCACTTGCCAACATATAATCTGTCATGGTCTGTGGACGCAATTATGTTCTTCTTAGATAAGATAACATAATTTTTAAAATAAATTCTTCATATTTTTTCAGCTTATGCAAATGTCTAAAATCCAAGGCATACTTTTTAACAATCTAGATGCATCATTTATACTTATCATAACACACATTTAGATAGAGGATCTGTTATAAAAATTAATACCTTCCGAAAATTTGGTTAACAAATTGATTTTTGCCATGAAGTACAAAAAAACGCCTATGTGGAAGAAATTTTGCTCTAAGTTTCCTTTAAAAATTAATTATTGTTTCGTAATGTTTTTGTTGTGCGTTTTTGTTGTGTCTTTCATTTGAGACAAAATAATCCGGAAATACAGAGCCATTTAGGATGTAAAATGTTTCCTTTATTCCCGACTTGGCAAAATACCTCTAGAAGCAAGACAGTTTGCTTGACTGAGTCGATTGTAAAATATAGTAACATTTGGTATAACATCCTTTACTTTAGTTTATCATTTTTAAATAATGTTATATTATAGAATACACGTATATCAAGAACGTTCAATGTAGATTACCACTGACGGTCGTACCTTTTTTTAAAAAACAAAGTGGTATAGACCACTAAGTCGTTACAAATCGTTACCACCTACAAAAGAAGGATCAAGAGAAGACATAGACACAACTGGAAACAAATCAATTGTTTCGGAAACAAGTAAGTACATTTTTAATGGGCACTAAACAATATAATCCATATATTACGTACGCACAATAATCGTATTTTCTTACCCAACACCTTCCCCCTCTTTCGTATCCCGTTCATTTTCGTACGTACAAATTAGCTCCCCCCTCCCCGTTTGCAAAATTAGTTTTAAGTCATACATTGTCTTTACTATTTGGGGCCGTCCGTAAATGACATAACCCACCACAGTTGGGGAGAGGGGTAATAAATTTGTGATGAGAGGCATGGGAAGGTTTGTTTAAGAAATGTAACGTCACATAAAAATGCGCCACTCTCATTTTCTATTAGAAATACGGCCATTAAGGATGGGGGTTAAAGCATTGTAACGCCATATTTGAAGTGGCGGGTCTAAGTTTTTGTGACGAAGGGTTATTGAGAGGGGGGTGGGGTAAAAATCGCCCAAATCGCGTGACGGCAGTTGAAAAGAAAAGTTAATTTCGTGTTTTTTTATAATACAATTAGTGAAAAAATACAATAGACATTCAAACTTTTTGTCTTGAATATTGTTTGAAAAACAGATAAAATAGAACAATGGTAAAAGCAGTGAAATTGCTGAAACACCGGTGGGTAAAAGAGACACTTCCATTAATTTCAAGAAACCAAAACATAAATGGTTTTTGGTTCTGATAATGCGTGAACGTTTGGACTGAATCAATCAATGCCAAGTAATATATAAATTTTAAAAATACCCCTATTTGTGTACGTAATATATGGATTGCCCTTAAAGCAACTACTATGGCCTTCAAAACCTTTTCTTTCATAACTAATTAAGAATACCATCAAACATTTCTTAAAATAATTAACGTAGTTGCAAATTTCACCATAATATCATCACATGTTATCTTTAAAGTATGAATGATTTACATTGAATAAATTTATAGTTATAAATATATACCTGTCAAAAATGACGGAACAATTAAAAATAAATATATTTCTGCTTTATATAATTATTTTTCCTTGCGGAAAAAGATTTTCAATTTTTATAAATCTCATAGATAAAAAGTTTTTGGGGCCCCGGCCCCCATAAATGTGTATTTCAAAATTATTTTATGCCGACTTTCGTCGTGAGAGGGTAATTAACAATTTCCCTAAAATTCCCGCTCCTACCTACACGGAAAATTGGAGAATTAGAGTTGAGTCGGTTTTTAATATAAGAAAAACTATATTTGGGCCCCAAGTCCTCATGAGAGGGAATTTTAACATTTATTTGGCCAATTTTCGTCGGGAGCGTGTACGCAAAAAATAAACCAAAGTTTCATGCTTCTACTTATACTGGAAATAGGAGAATTAGTGATTTTCAATTTTTATATAGCTCATATGAGGGAAAAAACATTTTTGGGGAAATTAAACTCTTTTTTTCGAAATATAATCGGGAGCATGTGTTTAGCAAATTTCCAGTATGATACTTCTACCTACACGGGAAAATTGGTTAAAAAAAATGTTTTTGCCCCCCCCCCCCCCCATGAGTGGGAAATTAACTCTTTTTTTCCAACTATATATGGGAGCATGTACTTAACAAATTTCTAAAGTTTCATGCTTCTACCTACACGGGAAATAGGAAATTTGGTGATTTTCAATTTTTATAGAGCCTAAATAAGGAAAAAATGTTTTTACGCCCCCGGCCGCACATGAGCGAGATTATAATCACTTAGGTTTACACAATAGTTTGAATACCGCTAATATAAGAAAAAAAAGACATCTAGGCCCATTCGGTACAAGTAGTCTATTTATAAAATCTGTTCATTTTAATTTAATTTCATCATGGATCAAGATCGTTAAATAATTGAATGGGAAAAATATCTTAAACTCAAACAAATAAAGAAATTTAGGGCCCCCGGCCCTGAAGGAAAAGAAATTAGAAGTTCATGCCCTATACCAAGTTTTCGTATACTGATGTAAGTTAAGATCCATTCATTTGCACAGTAGCTAACACATACATTTTTGTGTACATAGTTCTTAATAAGGAAAAAAAATGAAATTATGGGCCCCAGGACCCATTCAGTGCACGATTTAAAAATGAAAACACCTGTTCATTTCAATCTGCATAATATTTGATATATTTGTAATTTTTTAACTAAAGCTTTAACTAATTTTTATATAGCTCATTTTAACAGAAATTAAAAAAATTCGGCCCCATGCGCCCCATAAGGGGTAAAAAGAAAGTTGCCAGTTACCTTTCCGGCAATGTACTGGGCAGTGTCCAAAAGTTTTTTGACGATTGAATGCAGGGTTTATAAAGGACATGAAGACACACACACACAAAGACATATAAATTATAAAGTATATAAGTCCCAAGTTAGGTCAAGATCAATTTATTTTCCAAGTAGCTAAAAGTTCATCCAATTAAAAGTTATACATATATATATATATATATATANTGTGTGTGTGTGTGTGTGTGTAGATAGATATAAGGTAAAAACACATTAAGGGCCCCAGGCACATTCCGTGCAAGATTTCAATCTCGAAAACATGTTAATTTTAATTCATTTTCAACATGGACATATTTCTCAACATCGTTAAAAATTGAATGGGAAAAATATCTTAATTAAACATTCCAAAAAAGAAATTTGTGGCCCCTTTCCCGAAGAAATTGACATTTGAAGTTCAGTGCTTTTAATTATTTTAATATTGGCTACCAAGATTTTATAGACAAAGTTTTTTAAAGATCGATTCATATACTCAGTAGCTAACAGATAAACTTTTTTATATAGCTTTTTAAAGCAAAATATGACATTAGAGGCCCCAGTGCCATTTCAGGACACAGTATAAAGTTGAAAACATCTGTTTATTTCAATATGGATAATAATTGATACAATTATTATAATTTGTCAAGATCTTTAATAATTGATTTGGGGAATTCAATCTTAAACGTTTAAGAAAAAAGTATTATGGGCCCCCAGCCCCAAAAGAGCGCCCATTAGGAGTTGACATATTAAGGCTATTAAGTAATTAAATATAAAATTTGGTTAATCAATTTTTCAAAAAGATAGCACTTATTCTAATTTTCATATAAGCAAAAATTGACATTAAGGGACCCCGGCACCCCTTTAGTTTTAAATGGAGAAAAAAAAGGAACCAGTTACCAATCCGGAATACACATGCACACACACACACACGCACGCACACGCACGCACGAACGCACGCACGCACACACATAAGGACATATTTTGATTTATATATATATAGATTTTGTCCAGCTAATGTCGTTGCTTAGCTCTGAAAAAGAAAAAACTATTGTATACTCAGTGAAGTTTCAGCTTAATTTCGTTAAATAATTTTATTGGCACCAAATTGCTACATTCAAATACATGCTTAGAGTCGCTTTCTTATATTTTATTTTGTGACTTACAACAGCCTTTAACATTTAAAGTTAATTCTTATAAAAATTGATAATCAACAGTTGTAAACTTAGGTTACACATTTGTCAATCTTATTCAAATGTGTATGGATAGATGATTTTCATTAAAAAATATTACGTTTTAAACAAGCACTATTTAAAAATAATCAGGGGTAAACGTATTGCAGTGATTTGGTGGTTCTGATTGTTTTGACCTTGGGCGTAAAAGTTCACTATGTAATTTTTTTTTCTATGCGAGGCCCCCACTAATCGGAGGCCCTAGGTGGCTGCCTTGTTTGCCTATGCCTAAAGCTGGCACTGCAAGGGACCCTTATGTCATGTTTTGCTTATGAATATATACATCTATTTATTTAAATCAATGTATATGTGTATGTATGTATATTTGTCCATTAAAGCTGATTGAACCATTCATCATATCAGAATGAAACTTGAGGAAATTGTTGGTTGCTCTTATGAAAAGTTTATATGAAAAAAGAAATTTGAACATTGACATTCATGGTGGCCAGGGGCCCAGATTTTTTCCTTTTAAATTAGTTATATACAAATTAGTTTAAGCGTTAGCTACATGGTAAATGAATGGATCTTTACCAAACTCAATACAAACATACGTTATAGCCCATATTAAAATACAATACGGTGTTGAACTCCTAATAAACTTTGGGCTGGGGGTCAAAAACTTTTTTTTTACCTCGCTATCAAAATTTAATCTCGCCACTGAAGAGCCTTTTTGAGACCCGTTGATCTGAAATGCCTACCTCAGCATAGTTTGTATTAAATCAGACTTGTATATACACTTCGGAGTCCTACACTGACAAGTACTTCAGTTTAAGGTACTTTTCCATGACAATTAATGTTAACGATTTTTCCTACACTTCTGTGCAATTATTTCAGTAAAATTGCTTGATGTTTTTACTCTGTTCAAGTCTCGCAAACTGTATATAAATTTTGGGACTACCACAGATTCGTCTAATTTTAATCTAATTTGGATGCTAGATCGTCCTTTTGTTCATGAGGATTCAACACATTCTTCGTAAATTTGCCAATGCTTTTGAGATACGAGCATACAACCAATCTTCAATGGTGGAAAGATACAACAAATTACAACATACTGATGATGTAGTTTAACA
This sequence comes from Radix auricularia, assembly GCA_002072015.1. Lineage (NCBI taxonomy): Eukaryota > Metazoa > Mollusca > Gastropoda > Lymnaeidae > Radix > Radix auricularia. The sequence continues at coordinate 342,830 of MUZC01004541.1, read as the reverse complement.
GATTTCATTGAGTATATATGTGAAGCCATTGGTGGTTATGTTTGGTTTGATCAGGCCTTTTGTCTTCTTTGCTCTGATGGTGAGCTCGATCATCCATTGTAAGATTTTCTTTCGATTAAGTTTGCAATGTGTTTTTTTCCCAGTGTTTAGGGCACAGACATCCGCAAAATTAGAGGGTCCAAAATGGTGTAGGGCTTGGCTTAGCTTTCGCATTTAGTCTCTTGAGTTCGCAACGACGATTATAAAAAATATTTTTCAATAAAATAATCATTCATCATACGCTAAAATTACATTTAAAACTTGAAAAATTCGTTTCAGCGCACATGTTTAACAATCCCCCAAACATTATCCTTTTTCAAAATTGTTCTTTACAATTACTCTTTCGACATTACTAAGACAAAGACAAGCAAATGAGTGGTGCTATCCCAGCAGACGTTGTAACGCCATCACCACCAGCAAACAGCTCTAACGATGTAAGTTCTTTTTTTTCTATCTCAAAGTTAGTCAAAGAAGGGGTCTTTTTATGAACAAAAACATTAACGGCGTCTTTCATCTCTATGCAATCCCTCCCCACGGCCAACGCCGTAAGATGGTCGTAGTAACTATTTAATTTATTAACTGTAAATACTGACAACCTTGTACGCATTATTGTTGAGAGAAAAAAGATGTATATAAATAAAAATAGATTATAGTTTGTTGGGACTGTACGTTATTTCCCATTGACAGATATTTAGCCTTAAATGTACATAACAGTACAGATTTCAAACAGAAATTTTCATTTGATAAAATGTTGCGTGAGCGACAATTTAAACATTAAAATAATGACGAATTGGAGCCGAAGTTTTGCCTCCTTTAATATAGAGATGGAAGTTACATTTTCACGGGTACCCAAGCTGATTTTTTCTATCCGGTAATCACACGAAACGGGTTACAGGAGGCCCGGGTACCCGTTGACAGTCCTACACTTGAGTACTTGAAAAGTTGATACATTTATTATTTTCATAATTTTCTCTAATTAATTTTGACATAAATCTGTGCTTCTGAAAGTAGTGTTCCACGGACCTGTGCCGGTCCTCAAAAGTTATCAAAAAAAGTACAGAAAGATATAATTATTATCGTCAATTTGCATTCATTTATATAATTCTACTAATCGTTAAAAATGTGTCAATTTTTCGGCAATGAGCAATTGAAATTAGACAAAAAAAATAAAATAAATTATATTTTGCTTCCACCTCAGTATAAATCAAATAGTTATGTCCCAGGTGAAATAGAAACATTTCTTCCGGTCCACCCTACTAAAAGTTTGAGAAGCACTGAGTCTAAGTGAATTGATTTAAATTTTATTTTAAACAAAACTTTTAATTTCAATAAATAATTTATCAAAATGAGATAAATGTCACATAATTTAAGCAACCTTCACTTTTTCTATTCTGTTTTAAATCTTCCTTTTAATTCATTTATATATTATGGAGCTAAGACAAATTAAATGTTACTTTTAATTCATTGTTGATAAATTTTATATCACTTACCAGCTGTTTGTATATGAATAAGTACATGTGTATGTAGCATAAGCTAATCTACGTCATCAATTGTTTTAAAATTTTATTTAAATCAAAATATTGCTATTTTTTAGTTGTTTTTTCCCTATGCATTTACATAGTTTTTTCACTTGGGGTCCTTGGATAAGTTTAGACAATGAAAAAGGGTCAATGTGTCAAAAAGTTGAAAACCACTGTGTTAGGTTTACTGTTGGACCAGAATAGCTTTGAAGTGGAGTCGTTGTTTTGACTGTCACTGTTTTGAACCCGTGCCCAGTGGCGGATTTAGCTTTGTCTGCGTGGGGGGGGGGCAGGAAAATTTCAGGGGGCGCCGCCAAATTGAGAAAATACTAGGGCTGAATGATTAATTTAGATGTAATTGCTAACTTTAGAAAAATTAACGATTTATTAATCGTTATTTGGATTAAAGAAAAAAATTAATTAATTAATGATGTCATAAGTAACACTTGTTTATCGTTGGGGCACCATTTTGAACTGCACACTATCTCATGTCGTGTGTCACGGTTCTGAGCTGCCTTCTGGGAATCGCTAAATGACAGGCCGGTCCACTCTTTGATATTGTCCTCCCAACTCTTCCTTGGTCTGCCTCTTTTCCTGGACTTTGATCATCTTTGAGAGACCACAAGATCTTGTCACGTGTTTAGTACCTTTCGAAAACATCTCATCTCTAGTGCATAAATTCTTTTTTGGAGGTCTGCGGTGAGCGTCCAAGCCTCACAATCATACAGGAAGACTGACATCGCCAAAGAGAGCATTAGTCTCAGTGAGAGCTCCTTGCTTTGCCAGATGTGTTTAAGTTTGCTTAATGCTGCAATTGTTTGGGCCATTCTGGCAACAATTTAGAAAAATTTTCGTTAATAAATTATGAGATATCTACTTTCAGAATTTTAAAAAGCTTGATCGCTTCTAATTTCAACAAACTTTTTTCTTCCAACATCGATCAATCGTTTTGCAATTGCAACCTCAATACTCTTTTGCTGCAACTGGTTTGATAACACGAAGATATCATCCAACCTTTTTACAGATAGCATCATAAAAAACAAAATAATATTTTGTGATCAAAACAGAAAGTCCCATAGCTTCATTTATGTTATGTTGATTCCCCTGAATTTATATATTCTAGAGTGGCTAGAGCAGCATAAAATCAACTAACTGCTTGCTTATGGCTTGCCCATCTTCTATCAGAAAGGTTAATTCATATTGAGATTTATGTTCTCTAAGAGTCAGTAGACGTGGTAAAGCAGACGTAAGGAATGCGTACAACCTTTCAACTGTGCCAAAAACAACACCTCATCACTGTTTACAAACATTGATTTGATAGTGACCAAATTCAAGACATGGGCACAGCAATGAACATAGATGGCATTGGGTGAAAGTTTGAAGGCCGCTCTTAATTCCAGACATCACAGATGCGCCATCGTATGCCTTTCCTACACAGATTGTGATTCGCGTTTAGAAAATTTGTAGTTCCGTTAAAATCTTCTCAGCAAATGCTGATGATGCATTGCTGTTACCAAGTATAAAGGCCGAAAAATCTTTTCACAACAAATCCTGATTTTAAAACTGAACGTAAAGTACATCTAACATATTATAAATTTTAGATATATCAATAATTAAAGAATAGTTTTATTATCAATTTCCGCCGATAACTCAGATGCAAGTGATTGAATTATATCAATTTGCACATCATGACAAATTTACTTCATTTTTATTTTCAAACTTTAGATGACTGTCCAAAGTGCACATGGACTCATATTTGGCTAATAAAGATAACATTTCACGAAAATGTCCAATGTTTCAAAAATAACATCTCTAAAGCAAGAATTTTATCTGTGTACTTTGAATTAAAAACTTTGTTTTGTTAAAACACGTCTATCATTCGTTTCAATACTTCGCTATTATTTTTCACTAAGCAACGCTCCTGAATGACCAAACTAGATATTACAGTTTTGAAATACGTTATTTAGCAAGCCAATATTGTCGTATTGCTGTTGATCAGAAGTTTCGTGTTTATGAATACTTTTGTCTGCTCTAGTGACATCTTTTTAGTGTTTATCGAGTCTTAAGGGGGGCACCATTTTAGACCCAAAAGGGGCGCGGGGGGCTAACCGCCCCCTGCCCTGTAGCTGAATCCGCCACTGCCCGTGCCATTTATAATTATTATTGTAGAAAACTCCAATCACGTTTACATTGTAAACTTTTCAGAAAAGTAAATCCTTTTATTATTATGATTATTATTATTATTATTAGTAGTAGTAGTAGTAATAGTAGTAGTTATAGTAGTAGTAGTAGTAGCCGCAGCAGCAGGAGCAGCCGGAACAGGAGCAGCAGCACGAGGAGGAGTAAAAGCAGCAACAGTAGCAGTAGAAGTAGCAGAAGCGGTAGTTGTGGCAGTAGTAGTAGCAGTAGCAGTAGTAGTAGCAGTAGCGGTAAATGTAGTAGTAGAAAAAGTAGTAGCAGCAGCAGCAGGAGCAGCCGGAGCAGCAGAAGAAGCAGCAGCAGGAGGAGCAGCAGCAGTTGCAGCGGCAGCAGTAGCTGTAGCAGTAAAAGTACAAGTAGCAGTAGGAGTAGCAGGAGTAGTAGTAGTAGTAGTAGCAGTAGCAGTAGGCCCACCGCATCCCTCTAGTGACCCCACTGATTATCGTCATCATTATTAGTATAAATATTTTTTAAAAATTATTATTATTTTCTATACAGGGAAACGACAATTATAATAAATTGGAGACACAATCGCCTGGAAATCAAGTTAAAGATGTTAGTGATATTACGACCTCTATCGGTGAATTTATTGATGATCTGAAAAAAAATCTTGATAAAATAAATAAACACTTTACTGATACTATCAAAAGTCTGGACGAACAACTGATCAAGGAAAAACAAGACAATAGCTCATTGAGAGATGAAAATACAAAGGCATATAATCGAGAATCAGAACTCGAAAAGTTAAAGTCTGAAATAAACAAATTAAATGTTGAAAATGCTACGCTCAAACAGACCAATGAGCGTTTCCGAAATTCAAAAACAAATTTTTTCACAATTATCTAAGAAAGTTTTCCGCTATTAGAATATATAAAGCTTCACAGTTTATCACCAGGGGCTTTTTTGCCTTGGGGAAACGTATAGGCTATTTTTTCAATCCTTTCGCATTTTAAAATTGTGATGGATTAAGATTTGTCTGCGTATTTCAGGGGCGTCGCAATTTTTTTAAAAATAACCGAGCATTCTATAAATACTAATAGATCTATGTAGCCTAGTGATTTTGTAAATTTTCCAAATCATACAGAATCAAGATACAAAAAATATTTTTCAAAATGGTAACGTAAGTATATTTCAATTGTATATTTATTCTCTAAAAAAAGAAACTTAATTCATGCGAATTTATATAGAAAACTGAGCCCTAATAAAATTTCTATCTACGTGATTTCTTTAAAGCAAAACGATCTAACTTTGATTCAAAGCCAATGTTCTCAGTTAGATTACGTTCATTTCAAATTATTGCCAATCCAGATTGTCATTGTTGAGCGCAAAAAACTTTTGATGATGAGATTCAAAGAGATCTAGAATTTATAGAGTATAGGGAGACCTGAGGGTTTTGTTTTTAGTCAAGAATGGTAGAACCTCTTTAAGTTGTAGTTTTAACCTTTTGATGCATACAAATCTTTGAGGGTATAATATACAAACTTGGCGGGCCATATTCCTTTATCCAAAGATATTCGCGGGCCGGATTAAAATAATATTATAAAAATGACATCCGAGATATTGAAGTACGTTTCAGATGTAGTTGGATCATCAGCCCTAACATCTCTGCTAAGTTCGCCTGCCATACTTTTTCAGTTTTTTGCCATTCGCTTTTCTTTAATTTTTGCTTTTAAAATCCAAATCTAGTTTGGAATGATTTTTGTTAATAAATGATTTTACACATACTTTCAGAATTTCAAAAGTATTATCACTTCTCTTTTCCACAAACTTATTTCTACGAACATTCATCAATCGTTTTGCAAATCAAATGTCATTGCTCTGGCGCTGCAAGTATTTTGATAGCACAAAGATATTATACAACTTTTGTACAAATAATATCAGAAGAAAACAAAGTGTTATTATAACACTTCTACACATACACTTCTGTTGATTCCCTTGAAATTATATTTTCTAGAGTGGCTAGAATAGCAGAGGATGATCCAATAACTGTTTCAACAGCATGATGACGGCTTGTTAGATGAAAATAAGTTAAACAACTATCGACCTGTATTTAATTTTTCATTTGTCTAAGGTTATTGAAAAACTTGTCTTAAAACAACTTTTTTCTTAACGACAACACTCAGTCCCAATCAGACGGCCTACAGACCTTCTCATAGCACAGAGACCACCATGTTAAAGGTAACAAATGACCTCTCACTGGCCTTAGACAGTGGAAAAATCTCTTTATTAGTCCTCTTAGATCTTAATGCTGGTTTTGACACCGTCGACCTACAAACATTGCTATAAACCCTGCAAAATTATTTTCGGATTTCTGGCTCAGTTATGGTTTCGTTTAATTTCAATCATACATATCTAACAGATCAAAGGTGGTATCAGTAGATAGCTGCATCTCTTACAGAGCTGGTTTTGTTTATGGTGTACCTCAAGGCTCCGTTTTGGGCCGGTACGTTTCGTGGTGTATCTAGTCTGTGCTCCTGTTCTAGATTGTATTTATTACTGCAATTCTCTTCTGTCAGGTGCGCCAAAACAATGCATTGAAAAACTATAGAGTTCAAAATTCAGCTGCCAGATTAGTTCTTAAGGCAAATAAACATGACTATGTTACTCCGCTTCTTTACTCACTTCATTGACTACGCATACAAACTGGCCGTTCTGTGTCACAACTTCTTTTCTGACTCATGCCCTTCCTATCTTACTGAACTTTTGTCATCAGCTACGCTTTTCTGCAGATACACGCATTCTCTGTGTTCCTAAGACAAGAACTAAAACATTTGACGAAAGGTCTTTCTCCTTTTGTGCAGATAAACAATGGCATTCTCTTCCATTACACATCCGCAGTATTTCAACTGCTAAGTCATTCAAGGTTGCACTTTAGACACAAGTTTTCAAAATTTATTTTGAAAATTAATTAATCAACATTTCTTTTAGTGATTAACGTAGCTGATGTGTAAAGAATTGTCATTTATTTAGTTAGTATTAAATGAATGTTTATTTAATTAATATATGTGTTGTTATCTTCATGTAAAGCGCTGTGAGCCCAGCTCCTAGCTGGGATACAGCGCTAATTAAATTATCATTTTTATTATATTAATTATTATGATTATTTTATCATTATTATTATTATTATTATTATTGCCCATACTGTATCAGAAAGTCATTTCAGAGTATCTACTATTGATTCACATTGAAATTTATTATGTTTTTTAAGAGTATATACACATGGTAAATTAGACATAAAGAATCCATTCAACCTTTCAGCTGTACCGAAAAACAACTGCACATCCCTGTTTACAGACATTGCTCCGATAGTGACCAAATTCAAAACCTCCGCACAACAATCAACATAGGGTGAAAATTTCTTTATTTTAGTTGGAAGACTTCTCTTAATTCCAGAAATCACAGATTTGCCATCGTATGCCTGTCCTCGACAGAGTGTGATATCAATGTTTCGCTCTTGTTATTTGTAATTCCGTTAAGATCTTCTCATCAAATTAAGCAAAATTGTTGTTTTCCAAAGTATAAAAGCATAGCTGGAATAACCCTTCTCGTTTCCGTTGGTACAAACCCACATTGGTGCCCCCTTTTGCGTCTGGCCCCGATCCTCCACTGAACGCTTGTATGTTAAATATTATGCATGAAACAACATAAAACAACAAACAAAAACAAACATATTACAACAGTTGTTAACACATATGTTTGTACTAATATAACTCAAATGAAACTTACAATTTCTGTATTTAGATTATAAGTTAATAAATTTTGTAAAAATAATAGACAAAAAAAAATTAAATAGATTTAAAGGTTCTTTTTTCTAGATTTACATCTGGCAAAGTTAATGCAGCGTTAATTGTGTACAAGTTTGCCTCAATCATAAGAAACCATTTCTTGTTTTCTCTACTTGGATTTTTTTTTATACCTCAGCTGAGAAAAAGAACCCTTAGCCTTGATTAACAGGTGTTGTATTAAGATTGTGATGCAAGAAACTAGTTACAAATATATGAGTGGGACTTTCGTACTTCAGGATAAGCTTTTATTAGTCCTTAAAAACACTGAGATGTTTATGGTACATCGACCAAACAAGAAAATTGAACTGCTTTATCGATATATACCCGTCCTTGTCTACTCATCTCTGCCTCAAGTTGGTCAACAATGGCCTAGAAAGTAGATTTATGAAATTTTTCTATGACATTCAGAGATACCTGAGATGAACACTTTCGTTTACGATTACGGGTTAAAGTTGACCTGGCTTTATTTCTTTTGCAGCTTTTTCAAATCTTTGGAATTCATTCCTAGATTTAGGTAAATGATATGTTAGTGAAGAATACAAATCAACACACTTATGACAAGTAAACTGAACTATGATTTTAAAAAAAATAAAAAATGTGTTATTAATTGAACAGTGTGTACGACCAAATATCACGTAGTAACATATTGATCATGGTTTGTGTAACTTCTAATTTTCCTTTAGGAATATTACTATCTTACAATCTAATGTCATTTAAAATAATGTTATCTTTCGACCAATAAAAACTAAAAATTATGTATGCCAAATATATTAACTTAATGATGTTTTGATTTTGATTCAAAATAGATATGAGCAAATAGGCTACAACGATTGATGTATACTTTTAACAATATTTGATAATTGAAAAAATAAAACGTATTTCATTTAATAAAATTAATCAAAATATTTTTTAAAAAAGATTTTCATGTTGTAGATACAAAATTATATTGTAAAAGTTACTGTCATCAAAAGCGGAACAAATGGTCTAAATGAGCGAAAGCATGATGGCGTCCTGTTGCAAGTAGCGTGTAGCTTAGTGTTGTTGGGGCCGCTTTCACACTTGTAGGCAGTGCTTTTTTCTAGCGAAAAATGTTCGGGAACTCATTTCACATCTGTTTTTTAACTTATGTCAGAATAGTCTAGAATTGAATTTTCCACTGAACATAAATTTTACTGTATAGATATTTAAAGAAATAAACGTTTTTATAGGAAAATGAGAGACTCAAAGAGTTTATTTATAATAAAAACTGACCTGACTATACAGTTTATGTGGGTTAATGTATTCTACTGTATTATAATACTAGTACCGTATTAGGCTTTAAAACAACTTCCAGATTTTTCTCATGTTTTCATCTGACAAATAATCTCGGTTTCTTTTCTAGCTTTGCGATTCTAGAGCTGAATGTCTGCCTCGAAGCAGCCCAAAGTCTACGTACTTTGTAGGAACAAAATATGTTAGAGGGGGGCTGACGAACCAGATGAATAAAAGAGCCGATACTGTTTTTGTCATAAATCATAAATAATAGTTAGCCATCTAAACTTTAAATAAAACATAAAGGTTTTTGTTATAACAATGCAGTGGCGTAGCTAGAGCTTTTGCCGCCTGGGGCAGTCTCCAATTTGCCGTCCTTTTAGGGGGACGTCCATAAATGACGTCAAACAAGGGGGGGGGAGAGAGAGAGGTGTCATACATTTGAAGTCCCATCAAAACGCGCTACTTTAAATATAAGTTCCACTTCAATATCTTATTACCGACACTTTATTTAATGAAGTTCGACATGGCTTCACGGTTGTTACGGTACTAAAATATATAAATCACAAAAAGTAATATTGTAAACCTGCTCATTTTCTCATTGAAGAAGGGGTCTAAGTTTTTGTGAACACGTGTGACCAGGGAGCAGGGGGTTCAAAATCAGCCAAAATCGCATGACGTCAATAAGGACGGCACTAAATTAATCGTAAGATTGTTTTTATATAAAAAAATTAACATTAATAATTAATTTTAATTGAAGAATTTCCATTGTAAAAGTAAAAGGTGGGAACGTGTTAACCATCATTAAATGACATATTTAAGTAACCATTATATAACTATTTGTACACGTTTTAAAAAATTAAAAAATTCTTTTTTTTAAGGCCACAAGAAAGTATTTGAGGTTGCAGGTTCCCTACCCCCCAAATGATACAAAACATATTCCAAATTTAAAGCCAAAAAACATTAAAAATTTTTTAAAAATTATTTTTTACATTTAAATGTCCTCCGGCATCCTTCCGTCTCGCGAGACGATGGTGCATCACCGTTGGGTTGGGTTGCATTTCCTCGAGTGACTGTGCAGTCCTATCCTTGAGTGACAGTCTTTGCCACAGTTTTTACACACGAGTTCTGTGCTTCCAAATGTTTTGGCCTTTCTCCTAGCTCTTCTGTCTGCAGCCTCCTCCATTCTTCGCTCCTCGGCTACTATGACGCCCTCTTTGACAACTGTGCGCCACGTAGATCGGTCTTCTGCCTTACACTCCCAGTCACTTGTATGTATTTTGGCTGCTTTCATGTCCCTTTGACAGACATCTTTAAATCGCAAGCGTGGGCGACCTGTTTTCCTCTTTCCTGAAGCAAGTTCACCATATAGGAGGTCCTTCGGGATGCGGCCGGGGCTCATTCTTTTGACATGTCCTAGCCACCTCAGGCGTCTATCACTAAGAATTGAGAACATGCTTTGGGTATTGGCACGCGTTAGTACCTCACTATTAGGCACTTTTTCTTGCCATTTAATACCAAGGATGCGGCGCAAGCATCTCAAATGGAAGCTGTTAAGCTTACGCTCTTGTGATGTATAAGTGGTCCATGTCTCGCTCCCATATAGTAGTGTACTGATGACACAGGCTCGATAGACGCACAGTTTGGTTTTCTCCGTTAGCTTGGTGTTTTGCCAGACCCGCTTATTTAGTTTAGCCATTGTTGCGGCTGCCTTGCCAATTCTGCTGTTTATTTCTTCTTCAATGGACAGTGTATTGGAGACCTTGGATCCCAAGTAGGTGAAGCTGTCCACAACCTCCAAGTTTTCATTATCGATATTTATGGTAGGAGGAGGTCGAGTGTCTTGGGCCATGATGTTTGTCTTTTTCAAGCTGATTTGCAGACCAAATTCTTTGCAGGCATTGGAGAAGCTTGACACGAGTTGTTGCAAACCAGATTCTGTATGTGCTGTTAGTGCCGCATCATCCGCAAATAGTAGCTCTCGAATTAGGACATCCGTCGTTTTGGTCTTGGCTCGGAGGCGGGCAGTGTTGAAAAGTCCTCCATCAGCTCTGGTATGTAACCAGATTCCCTCACTGCTATCCTTGAATGCGTATCGAAGAAGTACAGAGAAGAATATTGCGAAGAGTGTTGGTGCGAGTACACAACCTTGTTTAACTCCGCTGCTGACAGGGAAGGCCTCTGACTTAGCTCCATCGAACTGTACTGTGCCAAGCATATTTTCATGGAACTGTCTGATGATGGCAAGTAGGTGAGGGGGACATCCAATTTTTGCCAGTATTTGGAATAGCCCGTTGCGACTGACTAAGTCGAAGGCTTTTGTAAGGTCCACAAATGCAATGTATAGTGGCATCTGCTGCTCTCTGCATTTTTCCTGGAGCTGTCGTATGGAGAACACCATGTCTATGGTAGACCGACCGGACCGGAAACCACACTGAGATTCTGGATAGACGCGGGATGCTAGGCTTTGTAAACGTTTTAGTATAACGCGGGCAAAGGTCTTTCCTACAATACTAAGGAGTGAAATGCCGCGATAATTATTGCAATCACTCCTATCACCTTTGTTTTTATATAGTGTCACTATATTTGCATCCTTTAGGTCTTGGGGGATGTAGCCCTGTTCCCAGCAGAGGGACAGAATCTCGTGCAATGGTTGGAGTAAAGCTGTCTTGCCACTCTTTAGAACCTCTGGTGGTATTCCATCATTCCCAGGCGCTTTTCCACAAGCTAGACTGTCAATTGCTTTGCTCAGCTCTTCCTGTGTGGGCACGACATCAAGTTCTTCCATGAGTGGCATATCTGGGATGTCATCTAGAGCGGTGCTGGAGACTGTGGTAACTGTTGAATACAATTCCAGATAATGCTCAACCCACCGTTTTAGCTGTGCTGCCTGGTCTTGAATAATTTCTCCATTTTTGGACTTTAGGGGAGCAGCTTTTGACGTCAAGGGGCCCGTTGCCTTTTTGATGTTTTCGTACATGACTTTTGCATTGCCCATGTCTGCAGCTGATTGTATACTGGAACAGAGCTTAAGCCAGTAGGTATTTAATACATTTAAATATATAAAATAATATATTTTTATTAAGAAAGAAATTCTATACATTAGTATATAAACATATTTATAAATTTACGTACCAAAATTTCATAGTAGTATTAGTAGAGAAATAGTGATCAAAATTTAAAATATTTTCAATATCTTGTATTATGGACAATATTGCAAAATTTTGTAGTGATGTATTCTTAAATCACTCATTGTAGAAATTTTTTAATAACTTCAGTTTGGAAAAACTCCTTTCACAACTTGATACAGTTCTTATCTTCTTATCTTAGATATACAGACGCTCCTTCTATGCAGAAGATAATTGCGTCCAAAGACCATGAGAGATGATCTGTTGGCAAGTGATGCAGCGGTCACAGGCCACGGCATTACCCCAGCCGCCTAACTATTGTCTAGTTAGGTACCCATTCAGAGCTGGGTGACTTGGGGCATCAGGCCCAGGGAACAAATCCTCGCCTTCGCGTGTATTCGAACTCGTGACCGTCGAGCGCGCTACCTCTCGACCACCACGTCCCACAGTTATAGGAATTGTTGAAAACATTCTTATCAAAAGTATAATTTTGGGTAAAGAATTGTCAAATCTATGCTGTTGAATATATTTTAATAGATAATAGGGGGGCTTCCCCCCTTTTTCTAACATAATGCCTCTTCTTGTAGTCTAGGTAAAGCCAGGTCTCGTTAAGCCACTGCCACCTATTCGGTAGCAGCGGGATCACGCTTTCAAAGACCCCGCCCATCTTAATTTTCACTTACCATACCTTTTCCTTACCCAAATTTGGCCCAGCGCATTCTTTTTTGCAAACTAAGCTGCATAAGTCCCCGCAATTGCTAAGCCAGCCATTAAACCCGGCACCTTTCGAGCAAAATTTAACTGTTCTTTACCAATGATAATAAAGAAATTAATTTGATAACATTTTTCAATCAGTAGGTTACATAGTATTATACACGAATATTTTCTTGCAAGGACATGCAACTGATCACCGGGTTCTTTTATTTTATTTTATAATTATATCTATGGATAAAAACGTTTCTTGTTGTACGACTTGCTCTTAAGATAGAACCCGATCTCCTGAATTTTCTCCACTCATACTTTTCTCCTTCTAACTCGGCGTTCAGTTGATATCTCAAACTCTCTATAATCTATAAAAGTGTTCTGTATTAGCGCATAAATTTGTTCAATGAAATGGGTTTGAATTATCATTTTTAAACGATTTTCCATAAATTGAGATTCTATAGAAAAGAAAAAAAAATCCAGCCTCTTATCTCGTTTTACTAGTTACATTTTCAGATGTTAATTTTTCTAAGACGCTTGAAATTTTTAATTATGTAATTTTCGAGATTATTTATGTTATTGCGATGTTTATTAACAGAGACATTGGAATATTTTCATGTTCTTTCGCTAAATCTTATTTATTTTCCATAAAATTGACCAATTCAATTTATTTACACATTACTTTAATTTGATAGGCGTAGCAAGTTTAAAGAATAACCGAATGTTAATGAAAAACACATTTTATGTGTGCTACGTTAATGCAATATGAACAAAAGGAATTTAATTTTTATCAAATTAAAGTACCTTAAAATAATTTTCTAAAACTGAAACAGAAATTTAAATTACACAATATTTGAACCACCATGTCATGTAGGTACTTGTTCGCGCATAATTCTGCGCATGTTAAAATTCCACACCAAAACTGTCGTGGCGATGATGTGTTGTTTTTTGTGTGCAATTTTCAGACAAAAGTGCCATTTGTGACGCATACCGCTAAAATTTTCAAATAAATCGATACCTTTTTAGGCGACTTTTAATTTTTGAATGGGTTTGCGTTAGCTTTAACAATCACTATGTAATGAAACAAATGTTGCTTGAAACCATTAATTAAAACTCGAAATTAAGAATATTTTTGTTTCACCTTGGTTTTCCCCCTTCAAAAGGAAATTTGCGGCTGTTGGAAAGGGCTTTATTTTTCAAATGCCCAAAAATGCCACCCTTTTTATGAGTGCCGCCTGGGGCGGACCGCCCCCCACTAGCTACGCCACTATAACAATGATATATTTATTTAAAATAAAATTATTTATTATACTTGCAATGTGTGGCCAAAATGTTGACTTTCTATAAAATAATAATAAACGAACGCACAGACGCTGTGTGTTGTCCGAGGCCTGGGATGAGGATCACTCATGGCAAAGATGGACGGGATCATTGTGAATTTTAATATGGACGTAACCAGCCAAGCGTCTTAGTTGAAATTTAATAGAAAATAAAATTCTCTACCCAAAAGTTTGATGAAATAATTTTTATACAAATTCATTGTTACGTAACACAAGTCTATGTGACAAATTTTAGCTCGATAGAATCACGTGAAATGGCTCATTTTTTTCTTTTATTATTCAACGGGTGGGACCACTGCAGACAGAAAGACGGAGAGAACAAACGGTGAAGTTATTTTAAGCATTAGAATGGCCAGGGCCAACTGGTGCGTTGTCAGTTATTTTATGAGCTAACGCGGTCTTTCCTTCGGCACGCATTTCCTCCACTTGCACCATGTGAAATCCCAAATCCAACATGTTCGTTGTGCGGGATAACATTCGCTCTGTGAGTCGTGTGAGTGTTTGCATCAGCGTTCGTTGTACGCATCATTCTTTGCTCGTTATTGATTTGTTTCTTTTTTTACTCAACATTTGACACTTTTCTGGGTGGAAGGACTTACTCCAGTTACTTTCCAATTTTATCAATTCATCTTTTATAAGATTATTCATATTGTTCTGATTCACTTGTTTTATAAATTATACAATCATCAGCAAATAACCTTATATTTTTGTTGAGATTTTTTTGGTAAAATCATTTATATGAATTAGAAAGAGTAAGGAACCTAGCTAGCATATTTCCTTGGTGAACCCCTGAGTTAATTTTTATTGGTGCAGTTTTAGATCCATTAATTGTTACAGCTTTCTCTCAAACCAAAAGGATGTTATTATATATTGGGCCTGAGATTCCAAAGTAGTTAAGTTTCTTTAAAGCAAACGAAAGTAATGAACTTTGTCAAATGCTTTTGAGAAGTCTAGTAATGTTGTATCTATTTGATTATTATTGTCTAAGCCTTTTGTATTGAACCAGTTAATTTTGTTTTCCATGATCTGTTTATTCTAAAGTTATGTTGATGTTGGCGACACACAGATGAAAAAAAAAGTGTACTATAAAAATCAGTGAAGTTGGAGAATTAGTGATGAGTCAGTCAGTAGGTAACTAAAGAATATCACGCTAAACATGACAGACAAGTGTGATTATTTAACTTTTAAGTCGAAATGTTATATGAGTTACACGTAGGCGTACACCTGTGTGTACGTTTTAAAGTTTGCATAAAATTACTCACATGATTAAGTAGAGATCAAGAAACTAATCCTGCAGCTCTCACTCTCAAACTAATTTACATAGTTGTTCTTTTTAGAACTTTTGTACTCTTTAAATCTAAGGAGAATTTGCCATTAAAATGAAGCGACAGTTTTTTTCGTAGTATAAGAATAGTTGACGAAGAAATATTAGGATTTAAGCAAGTTTCATGGAATTTACAAAGCAAAAATAAATTGTAACCAAAATTGAAACAATATTGTAGAAATTAACTACTGAAGATTGTCTTTTGAGCTTCAAGTAAATAATGTAAGGTTTTAGGTAGTTGAATGAACATTAAAAGAAATTTAGGATTCTAGAAGTTGTGAATGTGGAATATATTTTGAGTGCAACTCTGCCAGACTGCAAAAAACGCATTGCATCAATTAAACTAGATGTTAAATTTTAAAAAAATAAAAATAAAAACAACAGAAACGAAAAGAAGTAAGATTAGCACAGTTACTTTTTAAACAGATAAATGAAGAAGGAGGAAGTATCAAAATTTGAAGTTAAAAGTACAATTATTGGAAAAAAGATTATCAAATTGCTTTTTATCTGTACTTCATAATTATTGTTCCATGGTATAATAATATGCTTTTTGTTTTACTTATGATGCTTATTTATTTGTACTGATGAAACATTAACCGAAAGGCTTCTTTTGTTTTAGTCTATCAATAAACGTTTAACCTATGGTTTTGATCACACAATTCATTTGTATATCTTGTATTTTATTTAAAAGCTTCATGACAATCAATTATATACAATGGAACCTCTGATAACCATTATCATTCGTTCCAAAAACGTGCTAGTTACTCGTTGAACGAAACTATTTTCCCCATATAAATCAATGTAAAATACAATAATGCGTTCCACTCTTTAAAAAAATACTTATTTAAAAAAAGAATATTATGAACATTTATTCAAATAACATTACTAATGTATAGTTAAGGCGTGTAACAACTTTAAATACAATTTAGATTTGAAACAAATAACGTTTCACTTTCTCGCAAATGTTTTGGTACTAATGTCGCCTTGTAATCGCTTCCCATTTATCCTCATTACAAGCAACGTCTCAACGACATCAAGAATACATAACAAAATCGTAGACATTCTTGACACTCCCTATGAATCCATCTCTTTAATTTTGTTTTGGAGAAAAGTGCAGATTCTTTATTTGGACCCATTGTATCTGTTTGTTAGATCATCCACGCTCAAACGTTGTTCTCGCCCTTTCATTTAAACAATAATTTTTTTCTCTCTTATGTTGAGGTCTTTTATTCGAAGACATTTTATCTACAACTTTGCACATAAAATAATTTACAAATACTGTCTTAATACAAAATTTGTGAAACGTGGTGATCACACACGCTGACAGACCGAGTGTTAAATACAGAGACATCGACGCGGAAGACCCGGCTCAAAAATGAATGTTGAGAAAATGGGACTTCCCCTTTCTGTGTCGATCGTTAAAGTAGCAAATTTGTCACATTTTTTCTGACCGTTATGCGAATTACGCGTATGAGAGGATCAACTGTATATAGTTAATACGCCAGAAACTAGGGCAAACAAGACGACGCGAGCAAGCAAGCATGACGCAATCTATTTAAAGAATACTACAGAGCAGCCAAGACAAAAAACTCTCGCTTGACAACGAAGTTTATTTATAAAATACGCCTGCACATCGTTGGTCTCATGACATGTGCACTGCCATTGAACTAAAGCCCTTCAAGACTGCCATGACCATTAAACACATACATTTGAAACGTGCTTATCGCTTTTTGAAGAATGTTATGACTGGTGGTGTTGGTCGATGCTCCCAAGTCAAGAAGTGGCGAACAGTTCAAGGCAGATGGCAAAAGAGCAATACTGAACTTTAAGGTTTAGATATCTTCTTGTTGAACATATTCAAGTTAATACTGCCCCAAAGAACATGCAGAGCCCATGGACGTATTAATCCTTACATGAGCAGTGCCTGCCATATTGAGCTTGTATTGGCTGAAAATGAAAATGTTGTCACTGCCAAAGCTGGTCTTGCTGCAGGACAGGAGGAGCCTAAAAAGAAAAAGGTTTCCAAGAAAAAAACTGCAGTGTCAAAAGATGATGCAGAGAGACTAGTTCAAAAAAACTTTTAAAAAAACCCCAAAAAACTACAGCCTTTCTGATAGGCGGCGCAGGACTCAAAACGGTTATAAGAAGTAAAAAAATGAGACAACAGTCCTTTGAAAGGCAGGCCAAAGTCAAACAAGTTAATTTAATACCATCGAATTAATCTGTATGTTTAATCTGTATAACAAATAAGTCCTTCTATTTCTATCCACAACAATATCAATGATCAATACTCTCCTTGCAATCATCACAAAACCCAACAATACAATTTAAAAAATATCATCAAGCTGAAAAAAAACCCATAAAATATCATTATGTCTGACCAAAAAAAAAAAAAGAATAATACAATTTGTAGAAATATGTGTACCCATTTTACCCACTTTCAATAAATAGCTATTTTGTTTACAGGTATACTTTTAAAAACAAATGACTAAAAAATTGCAAACGAATGCTAATCATTAGCTAAACACTGAATAAAGGTATTATTTTCACTACAATTAAGAAAAATTTGTTTTTAAAATTGTAGGTATAGTGTTTTAAGTTTAAATTCGTTATAGTTAGTTTCAAAACTTAGTTAATGAAATATTCTTAGATTACTTGCTTAATTCCATAACGCCTTGTTTTAGATACGTTTGAAATGTAATTTAAGTTTTACTTGTATAAAAATAATGCATTGGCAAAGTGAAAATTGAAATTTTAATTGTCTGCGTAAGTCTTTAGCCAGGTAAATATTTTAGGATCTAGCTTAATTTCCTGAATATTTTGAAATCAGTTTAAAGTCATATATTCAGAATTTCCCTCTAAAGTAAAGACATTCAATATTAAAGTCTATTGCACCACTCGTTGCTTTTATAAATAGTTTCCAATAATATTTATTCATGAAGCAGTGGTGTCACTAGAGGGGGTGGGGGCCGGGGATATGGATTGCGAGGGGTGACACCATCACCAGGGGTTGACAACATAATGTGAAATTTTGTATGTTCCCGTTAACTGGCACGGAAAGTCGAGGAATAAGTCTATGGGCCCCCTATGGGGTACGTCGTGAGGGGTGACACCATGAGCTAACGCCCTCTCTAGAGACGCCTGTGTCATGAATTTAATCCCGGTGAAAGACTTCGTAGCAAGCCTTTGTAACATTTGAAAGGCGGCAGAACAATATTCCTTTCTATTTAGCGCTATGACGCAAATCAGAGTTAAGTTCAGTTTCTCTTGATAGTTGATTTGCTCATGTTAGCATATAAAAAAATCAATACACCAATATTGACATTTTAGATCTTTGGTAAGCTATTCTTTATTCTAAAAAAAATTAGATACGTTGGTGGTCTATAGTAAGGATAATATTTTTGTTTTAGGCTTTTGTTGAAGATTGAAACTTTACTTTTTGTCAGCGCTTTCTTTTTCGTTATGAAATGTCAAAATGGCATCGTAAATGTATTTCAATACAACAAATAAGAAATATATTTAGATTATTCATTCTATAAAAGGAGATCTGCGTTTACTTAGTGTTAGTCATTGACAGAACACTGGGTAGCAGGCAGAATTAAAGCCATGTTGAGATGAAGCTCGAGATATGCTCGAGAGGGGTAGGGGGAATAGAACTATGTCTATAACTATATAACTATGTATATATATAAATATATATATATATATATGTGTGTGTGTGTGTGTGTGTGTGTGTGTGTAAGGGCTGCGAAAATTACCGATTAATTTTCTTTATCGATTAAAATTATTTTAATAGATAAAATAGCTATTAAAATTAAAGAGAATGTTTTAAAAGATTTTCTCAATTTATTTTTTAAAATAATTAATTATTAGTAATAGTTTTTTGTTTTTTTTTTGTAACGTACAAATGTCTCCATTTAAAAACGAGCTTTCTTTCGTAAGGGAAAACTTTAAAATAACTAGTTTTATAAGGACGATATAAAAAAAACATTGTTTAATTATGTTTTTATTTAAGTAACGATAACAAAATTAAAATTCATTGACATTATATTGAACTACTTATATTTAAATATATCTCCAAAAGATATAATTTTTTAAAATTTGAATAACATGAAATACCAGAGTTATAGGCAATTTAAAAATGCCATTAAAGGGCACACAATGTGCAAGAAAACAACAGTGAAAAAAGTGATCATATATATATATATAAACATAGGTTTCATGTTTATATATATATATAAACATATATATATATATATATATATAAACATAGTGTCCTAATATAATTGTCAGTGTATAATATCCCTTTATAGTCAGTGAAAAAAGTGATCATATATATATAAACATAGCTTTCATTTTTCTTTACTCGAACCTGCGTTTCCCTGTTTTAAATAATCTTGACGATTTTTTGTGTGAAATGTAGACTATATTTGATTCTTTCAATGAAGTAAGGATGGGGCTGTTATAACTAGAGTCCTAGACTTTAGGTATTTTTAAAAGCTTTTTATATTATGTTTAGTAACCCTAAATAGTATGGTTTTCGTAGCCTGAAAGCTGAATTCGAAGATTGTTTATAAAGAGTTGATCAACATTTCTTAAATTTCACATTTCCTTCCCAGACATGAAGCAGGCACATCAATAAGTTTTTATTTTGTTTAGTTTTGCATATAATAATTTAAAACATTAAAAAAATTTAATGTCTCCAATCGGAACTTCCTGCTAAAGGGAGCAAAAATATTGTTCAACATGTGCATGCAATTAGGTTTATTTTTTTACTGTAGGGAGCAAACGTATCATTTGATTTTCATCTGCCCTTTTTAACTGGAAATTTCTTATGTGTTTACTAAAGATTAAAGGAAGAATAGACCTGCAATAGACACAATAACATCAATCCAACTTCTTTATCTTATACATGTACAATCACATGCTTGATGCAATCGTGGCTCCGTCAATCAGAATGCACTATTTAAGAAGCGAATGCAGATTTTAAAGGGGTAAACAGAAATCACGGGACTTGACTTTGCAGCCGATCATAATTTTAATGGCTGCCACTTTCTTCTAGTCTAGTCGAATTATTATACATCAGCTCCTCTTAATGGCCCTGAAAACAGAGATGAAACTGGAAAAATCCTCAGCATACAAAACTGTCTTTCAAATTTAATAATACCTGCGCGACGGCTTCACTTTAAAGGACAAAGTTTGAATCGGACAGATACTCTGATTCACTGACACTGATACTGATTGCATTCTGCATTGATTTCATTGATCATAATAATAATAATAATAATAATAATAATAATAATAATAATAATAATAATAATAATAAT
>MUZC01004541.1:296164-306938 GCA_002072015.1 Radix auricularia | reverse complement strand
ATATTAGTTTCACTTGTTACCATTGTGAAGCGTACTGAACAACTACCCGAATTTCCATGTTTTTACCTACACGGGAAATAGGAGAATTAGTGATTTTCAGTTTTTATAAAGCTAATAGAAGGAAAAAAATACATTTGGGCCCCAAGCCCCCAATTTGCCCCCAATGAGTGACACTTTAAATTTTTTTTACCTGTTACCATCGCGGAAGTGTACTCAATAAATTCCAAAAGTTTCATGATTCTACCTACAATGAAAAGTGGATAAGTAGCGATTTTCAGTATTTAAAAAAATATATTTTGGGTCCCCGGGCCCCAATTTTTGTGATTTCTAAAACATTTTAATGCCAATAATCGTTCCGAGAGGCTACTCAACAATTTACCAAAGTGTCATGCTTTTACCTACACGGACAGTTGGATAATTAGTGATGAGCCAGTTTTTAATATAAGAAAAAACTAAATGTGGGCCCCCGGAGTCCAATAAGTGATAATTTATCGTAGAAGTATACTTAACAACTATCCAAAGTTTTATGATTTCACCTACCCGCGAAATAGGAGAATTAGTCATTTTCATTTTTTATATAGCTCATATAAGGAAAAAAGCAAAATAATGGGCCCCCAGACCCTAGGGGTAGTCACCTGGGGTTGAAACATAGCCTATGACCTTTTCTGGGTCAAATTGGGGTTCCATGCAAAATTTCACCAACCTGGCTCCAACGGTGTGGATTTGTATTGGTAACAAACAAACAGACAAACTTTCAGCTTTATATATTAGATTTCTTACTATCTATTTTATTAAGTTTTGCACGTATTACCGCGTGTTACGATATCAGTTACGACACCCGTCCAGCTCCCGGACCATTTCCCTCACGTCATGTGTGGTAAAGGTAGCAGAACGGTTAGTGAACGCCTGGCTTTATTGGTACCTCGAAAAGACCAAAAGCATTCCGAAGGCACAGGCTGGGTTCTGCAAGGGACGCAACCCGATGGATATAGCACTACGCTTAATTCAGACCATGACAAACGAACTCCAGATGAAGAACCACACGGTTGCGGTGTTCTTCGATCTAAAGCAAGCATACGATAAGGTGTGGCGTGGAGGGCTACTATATAAATTGCAGCGGTTAGATGTCACTGCTAAAATGTACAGCTGGATAAAATCGTTCCTCACGGACCGAACGATTAAGACACAGCTTGGAGAAACGCTATCCAGCGAGGCACGACTGGAAGATGGACTCCCACAGGGTTCAGCGCTTAGCTGTACACTATTCTTAGCCTACGTCCAAGACCCTCAAAGCATTCTCGAGTCCCAGAATGCCATGTTTTCTGACGATCTGGTGATATGAAGTTCAGGAATGGTGATATGAAGTTCAGGAAAAGACGTTGCAACACTGCAGAACCGGTTGCAGAACGATCT
Source organism: Radix auricularia (assembly GCA_002072015.1). Classification (NCBI taxonomy): domain Eukaryota; kingdom Metazoa; phylum Mollusca; class Gastropoda; family Lymnaeidae; genus Radix; species Radix auricularia. The sequence continues at coordinate 305,525 of MUZC01004541.1, read as the reverse complement.
GAACCGTATTGAAAATTACCAATCTATGGCGCCTATGTCAATACGGAAAAAACGGTCTATTCCATTTTCACGAATGGACGGAATGCGCTGAAGCATGAGGTGGTGTTTCAGATCTGCGGAAAGTTAAGTTGGGATCGGACACCAACGTACCTGGGTAGAAAACTGGACCAGAAACTCCAGATGCATAACCATGTGCGTGAGTTATGCGCCAAAAACACAGCTAATTTCTCCCTGGTGAAGAAACTGGCTCGCACAAGTTGGGGCGCGGACGCAAGACTACAAAGAGCTCTCTATCTTAGTAGCGTGAGAAGTGCTATTGATTACAGCCTCCCGGTCCAGGCCTTTGCGAGCATTACGGCTCTAGAGGGACTAGACAAATTACAGAACCAAGCTCTACAGTTCATTTGTGGGGCGTTACGTACCACACCCACCGCCACGGTAGAAATTATGTCAAACGTAGAACCCCTAACGATAAGGCGAGAAAATGCAATCATGACCACGGTGGAGCGATACCGTAGGTTGTAGCATGACGAACCCTGCTACCAATTACAAGACAGATGGGTTAAGAGGACAAGACTGAAGCGACCCTCCTTCATGGACGCGGTCTACAAACTAGAAGAAACAGTCCCCCTACCCAAGCACAGGGAACGAATGCAACTGGTCCCTGTTCGAGGACCACATGAAAGCTTTGACCCGCCTGAAATACGTTTGATACTGGCAAATGCCGAGCAGACGCGAGCCAGTCCCGTCGAGCTTTTGCGAGGCGAGACTTTGCGCACAATCGAGGCGTATGGAGACAGCGTGGTAAAAGTCTTTACTGACGGCTCACGTTTCAGAGATGGCAGAAGTGGATACGGTGTGCTAAATTCAATACCTCCAACCAGGACCCGACAGCGTCGAACTTTCGGGACCGTGTGGATCTACTAACAGTAGTCATGAAGCCGAACTGGAAGCGATTCACAGGGGCTTGAAGGAAGTACGCCGTCGTCTAGCGAAGAGAAAGAGTTTCCGTGAGAAATGGCTTGAGGGCTGGGCAAATGGGAATACGGTCAGAAAGGTGTACCAGAAAATGCCGCGACCGAGCAAAAGCGATGCATGGTGGAAACTTGACCGTAGTAGTCAGACGCTCATAACACGAATGAGATCTGTACATTGTCCAATAAGAAGCTACCTGTACAAGTTTGAAAACAGGAGGGAACTGGCCTGTCGGCTGTGTGGCTGCCCCGAGGAGACGGTGGCCCACGTGCTAGAATGTTGCCCCCGAGTTGGACGGGGTTTTGGGTGGTGAAGCGGTCCCTGCTGAGGATTACCTCTATGACGATGCCCGAATGATGAGGCTCGCCTGCGAAAAATTGAACCGGGTTTTAAGAGCCTAACGAGAATGTACATTCATTGATACCACATTAGGTATAATTGGACGATTCCTAATACTTGAATGGAGTCAGTAAAAATACTTCTTTTATACAAAATTCAACGAACACCTTTTTTAGAAGTTAGCAAAATAATATTTTTCAATATTTTCTAATATATTATAATAAACTTTAAAAAATATAATTGACATTAAAAAATTGCTTTAGAATCCTAATAAATTGAAATATAGAAATCTCACCACTGCCTCCCCCCTCTTTTTTTTCAAAGTTTAAGAGGCCACAGTGTGAGACATACTACCGAAAATTGATTATAAGTAACGCAATTATGCTGCTTTTTTATCAATCGCCTACAACTAAATCTACAATATGAAGTCTAAAAGTGTCGTAAATGTCTGTTTGGAAACAGATACGAAGGATAAAACGTTTACTGAATTAAAAAGATTTTTCGATGAAAGAGCTATACTCTTGACTACCATCATTTTTTGTTGCGGCAATGATAATTAGATACCGAGGCTTTCTGGTACACTGAAAACAAGCTGTACCACATGTATTTTCAGTGCATTGTGTCATTCAACGACATCAATTACTTGCAAAAATCTTAGTGAAGGTATGCATGGATCTCTAGTTTATGTCATTAGAACAGTTAATAACATCAAAAGGAATGCCTTCAATCAGATATTATGTGCTAAACTTTGATGCAAAATGATGAAGAATATCATTGCTTACGATTTCACACAGAAGTAGGTTACGCTGGATATCTGAAAGTGCATGTTTAAAATCGATTTTATGCTCTTTTTGATTCAGTTTTGGAATTCCTGGAAGGCAAAGCCAAATTTAATTTAGTGAAAAAAGACACAGCCGACTAAATTTGTTTGCCAAAATTAACTAAACAAATTTGAAAATACAAGGTGACCAATTAATTTTAATCAAAACGCGTAATATCTGCGTTAGCTGCAAATAAAAAAATTTGTATAAACGAAACTTGGGGAGAAGAGAATGTTCTCATATTCAAAATCTCTCGAAATTGCAAAATAGAGATGAGGACTTGTTTACTCAGTTTACCTACTGTCAACACTTATCGGCTCTTCATGCAGACCTGAACCAAAGATTAGAAGACATTCTTCACTTGGATATTTCTGACTGGGTGTTGAACCCTTTTGCTCGGAGACAAACTGAGATCCCTGTTAAAGTAAGTTTATCGTAAATTATTTTATATATGTAATACAGGGATGTCCAAAGTCCGGCCCACGAGCTAAAACCGGCCCGCGAAACAATTTTAACTGGCCCGCGGCCTCATCTGAAATAATTATTATCGAGACGTATTATTTCTTTAAAAACAGTAAAATTATAAGCAAAGTCTAAATTTTCTTATGTTTTTAGAACGTCAAATGGCGAATATCGATAATATTTTATTGTTTACTAATTGATAGAATTTCAGTCTTAAAGACGACACAAGTGGAACTAATTTAGTTGTTTCTGTTTGTTTTACTATCAATGACGTTTAATTAACAAGTAAACAATCTCAGTATTTACTACTAATGGTGCCCCTGCCATGATTGGTGAGCACAGTTGAAAGTCAGGGAAAGATTTTAATCTTCACTATATCATTCACCCAAAAAGTTATTTTTGCCAAAAAATATTTGATGTGATCTTGTCCTTAAGCCAGTGATAAAGCTTATTAACTCTATTCGCTCTAAAGCCCTAATTCACCACTCAGCAGTATTTTCTTAATATCCAGGGAGAATACAAAGATGTATTTCACAATGGTATAAAATGGCTCAGTCGGGGGACAGCACGCTACACACTTAAAAATGAAATTGGGCAATTTATGGAGGTTAAGGAGCAACCAATTCCAGAACAATCTGATACTGTCTATCTGGCATATTTCGCATTTAAACGTTCTTAACACATCATCAATGGCACATGGCATTGGTTATCCAATTATATTCACATATGTATTATGAATTGGGAACAAGCTGCAACTTTTTCAACGGCAACTGTTTCAATGCAGCCTAATACCACACATTTACCATACCTACATGAATTCATGACAAATTTTTCAGAACGAAGCTTCAATGAGCAAAGGCATAGGTATGTTGCTGATTTCACATCCGTGGCTGATAAACTGCAAAGACGCTTCAGGATTTTGCAACAATTAAAAAATGAAATCATGTCATTTTTAGTCTTCACCTTTCTCCGTTGACCCTGTCAATCTGCAGCTGGAACTCATTGAGCTGCAAATTGATGCTGAATGTCGCAGCAGATAAAAAGAAACTTCTCTCATTGACTTTTACAGTCAGCTGGATAAAGAGAGATTAACGAAGATTCGAAAATTTGCTTGTTTGGCTCGAAATATTTGTGCGAGCAGACATTTTCAGTTATGAACTTCAAAAAGAACCATGTGAGAACGAGAATAAGTAACCTCACTTTCATTATATAATACATATCAGAACCAGTGGCATTCAGCCTGACCTCACTAATTTACTGCCTCCAAGATCTCAATTTCACCCTTAACATTAAAATTTTGCAATCAAAACGTTTCCTATAAGGTTCGTTGGACCGTCTGCAAAGTAAAAAAAAAAAATCGTGTGCAAAGTTGCGATGTATATTTTCTTTTCTAAATATTTTACATTTTCCGCGCGATACTCTGCGTGGCGACCGTCAAATATCTGCGCAACTCAAAGGGAACATTGAACCTGTGTCAATTTTATAACATTATTTAAATCCGGCTCGCGAATATCTTTACTCAAGGAATATGGCCCGTACTGCAAAAAGTATTGACGCCCCTGATGTAATATATATAATTATATATATTTTACAATATATATAAAATTGATACTTAGCTGATAGCAGCATAAAGTTTATCTAAATTTATAGCTTCTTGCATTCAATTTAATTTTTTTTAGTAATATTAATACAAATAACATTTTAATTCAACTTATTTTTTTAATTAAAATCCAATAAACATGTTATTTTATTATTTTTCATTTAATTTGGCATGAGCAACATTATTATTTTTACAACTATTAAAACTGAATTTTTGTTTCAATAAATATTTTTGTAAAGGATTAGTTATTATGTTATCGATAAGAGTGTGATTGTCTCCTGAAATTTTGGTGAAATTATCTTTAAAAATAAAAGAAATGTTATTGGCAAAAACGGGTAAATCGTAAAATCAATAGTACTAGATGAGTAGCATACGCCACAGATTTGCTCATAAGAAAGGGGGGGGTGGGGGTTAAACAGACACAAACTACATCACGATGAAATCAGAACAACGCGATGAACCTCAGATGCGGGGATAACGAGCTGGAAACATGTGCACGCACTGTGATTAGCCAAGTGGGAAATGAACAAAAACAAACAAAAACATTTTTTAAAAATTTAAAAAGTAATGTCTTAGCTGGGGATTGAACCTGTGACCTCCGCATGTTAGGCGAATGTAATAAACACTACACTATGAAATACATGTTATATTTTTGTTCTTAAAGAACATAGTAATTGACTTTAGTTCAACGAATTTTTGGTGTTGATGACCCCCACGCTGTGCACTATCGGTGGGGTCAGGCAGCTTGTTACTTGCTACACATCTTTCTATGGGCGGCATAGTGGGGGTGTCATCTACAGCGGTGCTAGAGACTGTGGTAACTGATGCATACAGTTCTAGATAATGCCCAACCCACCGTTTTAGCTGCGCTGCCTTGTCTTGGATAATTTCTTCACTCTTGGACTTGAGGGGGGTGGGGCAACTTTGAACGTCAATTGGTCAGTTGCTTTTTTGATATTTTCGTATATGGCTTTAGTACATGTCTGCAGCTAACTGCATGCCGAAGCAGATGTTATGTCAGTAGGTATTGGCGCATTGACGAGCGACTTTTTATGGGCTTTTTCTTGTAGGCCATAAGGGCTTTCCTTTTGGCTTCAGTGACAGGTTTCATCTCGTCCCAAAGTGTATCTAACCTGTCCTTGTTTTTGTGGGATTTTTTTACCTAAGGTAATAGTGGGTATGTGTGGGCACTAAGGCTGTCAATCTTTTGAAAAATGATGCCCGGGAACCCGTCGAAATTTCGAACGGGTACCCGGGTTACCCGTTCAAAACATCGCATAATTTTCACCGTCATACAGCTATACTATGCAACCTAGCCATCTTCCATGCCCCTTATTTCTCAGTAACCAAACGGCCGACGTCTAAAAGTGACGTCACGTGATTTTGGCTTATTTATACCCCCCTCCCCGCCATTGTCACAAAAACTTAGAACCCCCTTAGAACAAAGATTTGCAGCAGCCGCCCCCCCCCCCATAATAGCTGTACCTCCTTTTTGAAAATGAGCATTTGTGAAATAACTTTATTGTCACTTAAGTTTGTATTTAATGTGAAGTTGAATTCTATGAAATCGATACACGTGTAAACTCATGTAAGTCGTCAATAAATAAATTGTAAGCATTCAAGTTTTTAAGTGGAACTTTCATTTTAAGTTGCACGTTTTGATGTGATGTCACATTTCTAAAACACACACCCCCTTCGTCACAAATGTATGATCGCCTTCTCCGTAGGTGCTAAACGTCATTTTATTTTATTAGACTGTTAGTAACTAATTTATTGAGTAATAAAAAATTACAAATTTTGGTGTATTATTTTTTTTTTAAATGAGGCACTTGTGGGAACGAACACGCAAAACACAACCGAATAGGGGGTGATAGGGGGGAGACAGTGGCGTAGCTAGAGCTTTTGCCGCCCGGGGCGGTCTCCAATATGCCTCCCTTTTAGGGGGCCGGCCATAAATGACGTCACGCACCGGGGGCGGGGGAGTCACACATTTGATGTCATTCAAAACGCGCAACTTTAAATAAAAGCTTCACTGAAATATATGATTACCCAAACTTTATTCACTGACGATTTACGTAATTTCACGCGTGTTACGATGTTAGAGTGCAATCTTAAACTAAAAACATATTTAAATGACCAAACAAACAAACAATTATTTTAAACATGCTCATTTTCAAATACAAAATACCACCTGTATGGGGGGGGTGAGGAATTTGTCAAGTCACAATGAGGAATAGGTCTAAATTTTCGTTTCTTTACGCTGTGCGACGAGGGGGCAGGGGGTGAAAAATCAGCCGAAACACGTGACGTCATTTATGGATGGCCTCTTAATTAAGTTAATCATATGATCGTTTTTTATAAATTTAGAAGCATCAATAAATAATTGTAATTGAAACGAAGTACATTGTAAAAGGTTGGGAACAATTTTACCATTGCATGCCCTATTTATGTAAGCAGTAATAAAAGAGGCCGCAAAAGCTGATAAACCTATAAATTAAATACACATTATAAAATTACAAAAAATACAAGATAATTGTTTTGAAGGCCACAAGAAAGTTATAGGTACACAGCTCCCCCCCCCCCGCCCCACCACCTTAAAATGAGACAAACATATTCCAAATTTACACCCAGAAACAATAACAATTAATATGCTTTTATTTTTTATTTACAAATAGATTTATATGATTTTTTTAAAATGAAGAAATTGTATACATCAGCATGTAAACATATTTTAATAAATTATTTATAAATTTACTTACTTACCTAACTTTCATAGTCGAAAAATCGTTTATTATGTTGTAAAAATTTATATTAATTGTAATATCTTGTTTTATAGACAATATTACAAGATTTTGTAGTCTTAAATCACTCATTGTGGAGCGAAAATATTTTTTTTCAACTTCTGTTTGGAGAACCTCCTTGCATAACTAGATACACTGATAGCAATTGTTGAAAAAAATTCTTAGCAAAATTGTAATGTTGGATAATTTTTTTTTCCAAAAGTTACTGTTAAATATATTTTAATAGATCAAGGGGTTATTTCCCCTCTTTTTTTTTAACGTAATGCCTCTTTTATAGAGTAGTTACAGCCAAAGCTGGTCCTAGGCTGCTGCAACCTATGCGGTCGCAGTGGGCCCAGCGCTTTCATAGGCCCAACCTATCTTAATTTTCATTTATTATCCTTATTAATACCTTATCACTACCCAAACTGGGGCCCACGCAATCAGTTTCGCATACTAAGCTGCATAGGGGCCCGCAATAGCTAAGACCGGCCCCGTGTACTGCCAAAAAAATCTGGATCCTTTCTCTTTCAATCTCGAACATTTCTTTGTCAATGTAAATAAAGAAATTTAATTGATGTTCAAATTCTTCATTTAGAATACTAGATGGTATAGTATTATACACGAATATTTTCTAACAAGAACATGCAAATTATCAAATCGTTCTTTAATTTTCTTTTTATAGTTACATCTGTGGATAAAAACATTTCTCGTTGTACTTCTTGCTCTAAAGATAGAACCCAGTCTTCTGAATTTTCCCCACTCATATTTTTCTCCTAGTCGATATTTCCAACTCTCTGTAACAGCGTTCTGTAATAGCATATATCTTTGTTTCATCAAATGGGTTTACATAGTTTGTATTAATTTAAAAAAGACGGGCTCCAATAAATTGAAATACCATAGAAAAGTAAAAGATTGCCATGAACTGAGTTAAATTCCAGCATCTTATCTCGTTTTACTCGTCACTTCAGATGTCAATTTTCTACGAACGCTTGAACTTTGTAACTATGTCTTTTTCTGAGTTATTTATGTTATTATGGTGTTTATTAACAAAAAAATGAAAAATCGTTCATTTTTAATGAATAACCATATAATAATGAAAAATACAAGCTATATGTGTTAATTTAATAAAATAAAAACAAAGTAAATTTAATTTTTAATAAGTTGAACTACAATAATTTTATAAAACCTGAAACAGTAATGTATTTTACTACTTTCAATTTAAACACAATATTTGAACCACTATAGGTCCTTAGCGCATCATTCTGCTAATGTCGAAATTCCACGCTAAAACTGTCGTGCGATATTAATACTACATATATTCGGACCAGCGGTGATGTGTTGTTTTTTTGTGAGACTTTCTTATAAAAGCGCAATCTGTGACGTATACCGCTTAATTTTGCAAACAAATAGTTACCTTTTTTGAGCGATTTTAAAATTTTAAACTGTTCTGCGTTAGTTATAACAACCAATATATGTAATCAAACAACTGTTTCACGAATCCGTTAATTTTAACTCAAAATTTAGATTAATTTTGTTTCACTATGATTTTCCCCCTTCAAAAGAAAAGGGGCGGTTTTCGGAAATGCCTGGTTTTATTTTTCAAATGCCCAAAAATGCCGCCCTTTGATTGAGTGCCGCCCGGGGCGGACCGCCCCCTCCGCCCCCCCTAGCTACGCCACTGGGGGGAGATAAACAACGTCTACAATCGGCGTATTTCAAAGTAACTTTAACGTTTAAAGCAGGGATGTTTTTATTAACAAAACCAAACACGGCCTCATTCATCTCTATGCATTCCCGCCCCACGGCCGACGACTTACCTATTTGAAATTGTTAGTAACTGATTAATTTATTAACTTTAAATACTGACAACCTTGTACATCAGTTTTTCTAGGTCAACACGTGTTAATTCACACAAGAAGCACAAGCGAATGCAAGGGGTGTGGGTTATATGAATGAAGGGAGGAGAGGGGGGTAGATAAACAACATTAGCTAGTATCAATCGGCGTATTTCAAAGCGAAGTTACTGTCACAGAAGGGATTTTTTTTTACTAACAAACGCCGCTTTTATCTCTAACATCATTATTTTTGGCTGAGGACTTTTATTTTCCTTATCTATATGATTCTTTTAAAGCGCCAAAACCTTTTTGTGTTTGCGATTTCTGTTTCACGTTGAGAGAAAAAGATGTATCAAAGTACATTTCCCATTGACAGATATTTCTCCTAAGATATAATTTACTGCATTTATTTCAAATGACTGGGAGTGTAAGGCAGAAGACCGATCTACGTGGCGCACAGTTGTCAAAGAGGGCGTCATAGTAGCCAAGGAGCGAAGAATGGAGGAGGCTGCAGACAGAAGAGCTAGGAGAAAGGCCAAAACATTT
>MUZC01004541.1:283713-295974 GCA_002072015.1 Radix auricularia | reverse complement strand
AAAANCTATCATCTTATATAAACGTTCACAAAAAAATTAGGTACTCCTTTTGAACTTTTGAACCTTCAACTTTGACATATTTTAATTAATTCTAACCAATAGTTAAATGGCTTTTGCACACGGCCACTTCTTATGAATGAAAAAATGAGAACAAAGCAGTAGTACAGTACATGTAATAGTCAAAATGAGGTTGAAGGATGAATGGTTGCCAATGACAACAAGTTTGGACACTGCACACGGTACATTTTATTATTCCATACGATCCCCTCAGCTTACAATTCCTTCGGTAACTTGATGCTAATAGGACTAACCAACAACAATGGTTTGGGAGATTGAGAGTAAACTGTCTGTAGTCTGTTATATTATATATTTTAAAATCTGGGGAGCCTTGCTTACAGTAAGCAGCCTATGATTTTGGTATCGTCCCATCACTAGCGTTAATAAATGATAATGTTCATGCACGTGTTTTTGGAATTTTTTTTAACAGCATTGCCGTTATTTGTTTGATGAAGCTATCGGCATGCTATAAAATTGTACATACATGTTTGCTAACAACAGAAGGTATATGTGCACCAACTGACAGCAGAAATTTACAAATTTAAAATAAAAACCAACGTCGATTATCGATAAAAACTGTTAATTTTCTCCAACACATCTCTGAAACTTGCGATTTAAGTTAGCAACACATGTCTCAGCGCAAGTGGGCTGTGACGAAAACGTCACCAGCACACATAGCAAGCTGATCGCATTGCCATGGTACCAAAAACAACACAGCGCTGAGAGCAAAAAGCAAGTGGGCTGTGACGTCACCAGCAGACACTTGTGAAACATTTTCAAAAGCTTGCGATTGGTCATGTGGTTTCGAGTTAACCGATGTTAAGTGGCAAATTTGACCTTTTTTGTGCTCGTGTTATGAGGTTTCGGCGACTTAAAAAAATCGAATTAAACGTCGAGAAAATACTAAGACAAAGAGAGAATTTGGCGGTTCCAAAAAAAACCGTCGACTTAATGGGGTGGTCGACCTAAGCGAGCTCGAGGTAAGTGGGTTCCACTGTATTATTAAATAATCTGTTAATGTTAATGTTTGTTGAAAAATTTGCAGGTTTCTAAATCATTTTTTTTTGCTGTTAATTAAAGTTCTAACTTATAATTAAATTTACGCAATACTTGTCCACCTGTAAATTCTGTATACATTTTTAATATTTTAATATAATTTATAAATAGATATACATACTCATAATTACTTAAATTGAGCACAAATGCAGTTGTAAAATATATTAAAAAATAAAGTTATTGTAATGTGCCTTTCATTTAAATAATAATATCAGGCATTTTTTTTTTCAAATAAAAATAATATGGTTTTTTTATAAGTTATATGAATACATCTTAAGATTAAATTTTAATGTTTGTTGTGTTTTTATTACATATAATATTTTTATAAGTAAATAAAATGAATTATGATTAAGCCATGTTGCCTTAAACTGTAACTGTAAGAAATTACTATTTGTTATTTCAATTATTAAATAATACATTTTTTTAAAAAAAAGAAATATTTGTATTCAGTTCTGTTTATACACATCATTCATATCAAATAAAATTTTAAGTGCATATGAATCATATTGGTCACTGTATTTTTCAATATATGTGTATAATACTAGTACAGTAACACATGAATTGCAATTTATAGAATTAGTAATTAGGACAGTTACATTATCTTACGGTTTTAGTTAAATTTTTAAAAGACATTTTTTTTAATTCTTTGTATAACATTTCAAGTGATAGTTATATGTCTAAGGCTAATACTTATAGCAGTAGAAGTTTGCTTTTTATTATTTTTTTTCCTCTTTAGGTTTTAAAAAGCGAAAAAAAATGGTTTACTTGCTAAGAGCCTTTAAAAAAGATGATTCAAAGTAGTTCTAGGTGTTAGTTTTTATTTGGATTGTTATTTTTCTTGTACATGCACCAACTAGAAACAGAAATGTTATTTTATTCATTAATCATAGCAATACTATAAATTACTATAAACAGTAAGTTGAATGTATTGGCCTGACATAATGTAATCAGAGGCGACACTCGTGAAAGGGGGGGTGTGGGTGCGGACAGTGGCGGATTTAGCTTTGTCTGCTTGGGGGGGGGGCAGGAGAATTTTAGGGGGAGCTGCAAAATTTTACTAATATCAGAGCATTGGGTAAATACTAGGGCTGTTAACGATTAATTTAAATTTAATTGTTAACTTTTGAAAAATTAACGATTAATTAATAGTTAATTTCGATTAAAGCCAACAATTTTAATTTATGATGTCATAAGTAACACTCATTTCACGTTCATGTTGAAAATCTAAATAACACTGGCATGTCTCTTTTATATATCTACTTTTCACCAACTACGCAAAAAGACAAGCGTGTTGACATTAATTGGTTCAAGTGATGAGCGGATCTAATTGACAATATAACCAGCCGAGATAAATAATCATTCACATGGAACTGAGAAAACTTAAATTGGTATGCTCAAAACGGTCTTGGCAAGGAATGACCTTATCGGATATCGGTGTTCATTAATTTTCCACCATTGTACAGGATTGATGGATTCAAGAACTTCCATCTCCATTTTGTAACGCTGTAATTTCAGTAATTCACCAGAAAAGCTGTCGTCATTTCTTTTTCAGAGTCAAACTCCATAACTGCCATTACCAAAATGTTCGTGTAATCTTCAGGAAATTATTGATCAGCCGCATTTTACAAAAAAAAAAAATTGTTGACTTTTTGACTTCTAATTATTTTTTAAAGTGATGGGTCGTTTAATGGTTAAAAATAATTTATCCTTAACATTTTTAAGGATTAGTCGAGAAATTAATCGTTAATATCCGCAGCCGCTTTCAATACTAATTATTTGCCTACTAATTTAGTAAAATTTCCAAATTAACAAACAAGTCAAACAGAAGAAACAATATAAACAGATATGTTTTCAAAATAGTAATGTTAATTTATTTATGAGTATATTTATTGATCTAAAAAAAAAACTTAGTTTATGCGAATTTATATAGAGCCCTGAGCCATATTTAAATTCCTTTCTACGTGGAGCGAAACGATTTATCGTTGATTCAAAGTCAACGTTCTCACCTAGATCACGTTCATTTGAAATTAATGCCAATCCAGACAGACGTTCGTTTGTCATTGTTGAGCGCTAATAATTTTTGATGATTTTCAATCATTGATAACAGGAAGATTCAAGTAAATGCTTATAGAAAATTGACAAACAAGAGAGACCTGATGCCATTTATTTTTCAATCAAGAATGGTAGAAACTCTTTAAGTTGTAGCTCACTAGATAGCGATGGACGTTGTGATGCATGCAAATTTTTAAAGGTATAACATTCAAGAATGCTTCTTCTAGGTTAATGGTTTGTAAATTTTGCATAAACTTCGAAGAGGATCTGTATTTTCTTCCAACATTTGTGATGGATCAATACAATATACATAAATAGCTGCGCCCCTAAAGTCATTAAATCGATCATCTATTTATTTTAGAAGTGTATCCAAGATAGTGACGTATTTGGATCATCAGCCCTTTCATCTCTACTCAGTTCACCTGCCAAACTTTTATTTTCTGCAATTCGCGTTTCTTTAAATTTTGTTTTTAACATCTAGTTTGGAACAATTTTCGTTAAGAAATTATTAGACATCTACTTTCAGAATTTTAAAAAGCTTGATCGCTTCTCTTTTCACAAAACTTATTTCTTTCAACATCGATCAATCGTTTTGCAATTGCAATGTCAATACTCTTGAGCTGCAAGTGGTTTGATAACGTGAAAATATCAACCAGCTTTTGTACAAATAGCATCAGAAAAAACAAAAGAATATTTTGTTATTGAAGCAGATAGTCCCATTGCTTCTGCTCTGACACTTCCCTTATGTTATGTCGATGGCCTTGAAATTATATCTTCTAGAATGGCTAGAATAGCAGAGAATGATCCAATAACTGCATCAACTGCATGTTTAGGACCTACGGCTTGCACATCTTGTATCAAAAAGTCATTTCAGAGTATCTACTGTTGATTCATATTGAGATTTTTGATTTTTAAAAGAGTATGTAGACGTTGTAAACTAGACGTAAAGAATACATACAACCTTTCAGCTGTGCCAAAAACATCTGTATACATCACTGTTTACAGACATTGCTTTGATAGTGACCAAATTCAAAACATGAGTACAACAATGAACATAGTTTGCATTGTATGAAAGTTTGAAGGCCACTCTTAGTTAAAGACATCACAGATGAGCCAACATGTGCCTTTCCTCCTCAGATTGTGATATCAATGTCTCGGTTTTGTAATATGTAGTTCCACAACATGTCCTGATTTTGAAACTGAACGTAAAATGACATCTTATCAATTTCAAATATATCAATGGTCCGTCTAATCGATAATTACAGAAAGTACATGTTCATTATCAATTACTGCCGATAATTCAGATGCAAATAATTCTGCACATCATTATTTAAATAAATTTCATTTTTCTTTTAAACTCTAGATGACTGTCCAAAGTGGAATCATAGTTGGCTAATAAACTTGTGATTTAACAAACATTTCAAGTATTTATAAAACTAACATCACTAAAGTCTAAAGCAAGAATTTTCTCTGTGTACTCTGAATAGCAAACCTTATTTTGCTAAAAATCAAGAAAAACGTTACGTTTATCATTCGTTTCAATATTTCTCTATTCTTTTCCATTTAGCGACGCTCTTGACTGACCAAATCAGATATTACAGTTTGGAATACGATATTTAGCAAGCCAATATTGTCGTATTGCAGTTTAGTGTTTATTAAATTTTTCGTGTTTAGCATTCTTTTTTTTTTTTGGCTCTGGTTACACTTTTTTAGTGTTCATGAGGGCGTCTCAGGGGGGGGGCGTCATTTTAGACCCAACTGGAGCGCGGGGGGGGGGGGCGACCCGCCCCCCTGCCCTATAGCTAAATCCGCCACTGGGTGCGGCCACACCATGTGAACCATCACAAAGGGTTACACTAACTGTAAAATTCTAGATGTTCCCATTGTTTAGCACTGACACATTCATAGGCGGTCTATTGGGTAAGTTGTGAGGGGAGACACCATGAGCCAACGCACTGGGTGACACCAACCCTAGTGATTGTCCAAAATAATATCATGCACCTAGGGAAAGGGGCCATTTTTTGGTGGGGAGGGGCACATTTAAGATGTGTGCTGACACATCAAATCGTGCCACTTTAAATAAAAGTTTAAAATTTATTTAATGCCATTTTGCATAGCATCAATCCAGTTACGTTATTTGAGTGAAACTTTAAATTACAATAAATACATAAGTGACATAACTCATTTTAAATTCAAAAGATTTGCTACTATGGGGGGGGGGGGGTGCACGGCAAAGCTTTGTAATATCATCTTTGGGTGATTTTCATAATTTGTGACGGTGGGCGGGTAATAAAATAGAGGGGAAAATGATTATAAGTATTTATGTATGGAGAAAAAAGTAATGCAAATTTATTCTAGCTAATAACAATAAACTAAGTCTACGTAAAATTTGATAAACCAAGTTTTCAAATATAATTGAAAAATATAGTTAGATCTAGACTATATCATCTCTCATGGTCTGTGGACGCAATTATCTTCTGCATAGAAGGAGCGTCTGTATATCTAAGATAAGATAAGATAGACTCTTGGCAAGGTTTTTATTTACCTATCCTGTGTTTACGATCAAGGAGGTGCAAAATATATTAAAACCTACCCTCATCTATTTTATACGATCATTACCAGGCCCGGCTTTAGGCATAGGCAAACTAGGCAGCCGCCTAATGCCTCTGATTAGTCTCATCATTAGCGGGGTTCCTAGCACAAGAATCTTTCCATATTTGTTTTTATTTTTTCTATTACATTTAGGACCACCTAATTCACTTCGTCTAGGGCCTCTCATTCACTTCGCCTAGGACCTCCAATTCACTTCGCATAGGGCCTCTCATTCACTTCGCCTAGGGCCTCTCATTCACTTCGCTTAGGGCCACCTAATTCACTTCGCCTAGGGCCTCCAATTCACTTCGTCTAGGGCCTCTCATTCACTTCGCCTAGGGCCTCCAATTCACTTCGTCTATGGCCTTTCATTCACTTCGCCTAGGGCCTACAATTCACTTAGGCCGGCCTGGGTTCTACATTGATTCGTAAAAACGAGATTTTTCGATTAATTTCTACAAACGATGACCAATGGGCATGGGTCACGGTGGTCGAGAGGCAGCGCGCTGGCGTACCTATGGTTTCTGGTTCGAATTCCCGTGGCCTAGTGTGTCCCTGAGTCACCTAGCTCCGAATGGGTAGCTAACAGTAGTTAGGCGGTTGGGTTATGCGTGGAACCCTCATAGCCGTGGCCTGTGAACGCTGCAACACTTGGCAACAGATCATTCGTCATGGTCTGTTGAAGGAGGAGCATTGGAGGAACTTCTGTATAGATATGAATTTATGATAAGACTCCATAGCCACTATAATATATAAAATGTATATTTAAGCAGTGAATCTTTTCAATGTATTTTTCCACGATAGTTTTAAAATCTAAACATAAATTATATTCATACTTTTGCTACACATTCTTTTTCATTTCAATGTAAAATTTAACTTAAAATTTAACTCTTTAAATTTATTTAACCATATTTTATTCGTTTTAGTTTTATTTTTAAAACTCCTCTTTTAAATCCTAATTTATAGTATTTTTTTTTTACAAAAATGTTTATAATGCAGGTTTACTTAGTAATTAATGGTATTGTTGTAGATTTTCCATGTTTTTTTTAATAACAATATGTTGAAATATTGGTTGATTACGAGAAATTTTATCAATTAATAACACATCGTAGTCAATAGAAACATTCTCTATTGATGAACTTTGAACTGTAATTTGTAATAATTTACCATGTGACATGGAGGTAGCGTAATAATACTAAAATAGTGCTATTGTTTGATGGAGCCACGAATGTTTGCGAGCATTTGACGTGTGTTAGGCGTAAAAAGGTTGCGCTTCTAGTTCACAATTTTTTGTGGAGTGTCTCTAATGACTTGAGTTTTGAAAGTAACACAGTATAGTATGACCCTAAAATCTGGCTTGGATTGACTTGGATAAGTGTTTCTTTCACTGACCAACCATAACCGTCAAGTTTATTTTTAACTATACATGTCACTTCCGCGAACATTTCCGAAAATTCCCAATAATCAATCCAAATAAAAAATATTTGGGCTGAATGTTTAAATCTAAGATTGGTGTGAGGGAAATTGAACTGTTAAGGTGTAAAAACGTCCTAAATTTGTTAAAACTGGTAAGACTAAATGATTTTTCATTTAAAATATATTTTGTGTGTGTGAAATAAAAAAAAATATCGTCTTCTTTCATTTTTTTCTATGTTAAAATCGCTGCAATAAATGAATCTAGGTAAATTAGTTTTACAAATTTAATATTAAATAGTTATTATAGTGAACGTTTAAAATAAAATATTAAGAAAATTTTCCTGATTCAATAGAGTATTAAACTTATAATGTACACGACTTTACTTATTTGAAAAATACAAGATTTCTTAGTGATGGGCTTTTACAGCCGAACTTAAAGGTTTGTTTACATTTTGGTTCATTTGAGGCTTCAATTGCTGAGCTCCTTATGGTAAAATTATTTCGTATGAAAATATCTTTTGATAACGGATATTTTGGTTAAGGACATCATCTTTTTTTTTTTTAAAGAACGATGTGCCTTGGTGCTTTTCCGGACATTTGGAATCTGTGTCTCAATCTTTTATGATCACATGACTTCTACTCAAACACGTTCAGTATTCTCGTATCTCAGTTATTGAACCATTACTAAGAGAGGCAGTGTCGAGTGGGGAAAGATGGGTAGATAGTAAATGTCGGCTGTAAGGAATAAGAAATACAAAAAATTTGAGAATTTCAGATGAGACAATTAAAAATTAGAGAAATAAATATTATTAAATTACCCTTTTTTTTTAAAAATAATTTTTTTGTTGTTAACAAATGAACTTTTAACTTATGTTTTTTTACAAAAAGTAGAAAGTTTCATTATTACTTTCGTAGTGCATGACACAACAAATCTTTTTAAAAGTCGATTTTTGAAAGTCTTTTCTGAGCTTTCATTATTACTTCTTCATTCATGGTTAACATGATTTGTTAACGCATAACGTTTTTACGACTAGATTAAAGCCTAAAACATACAGAGCAAAACTGAAGTAACCAAAAGTAAGTTAGTAACAAAGAAAAATTGTGTTGGTAAAAAATTTCCATCAACTGTCATGGAAATTTTCAAATGACACGTTTCCTATCTTATTTTAAAAAATCACTAAAAGAAACAATATGGGAACGTTAAATTGTTAACAGCTTTGGGATATATATGCCACTGTCAGAGATTGTGGGTGACAGAAATTTCACAGGAGCATCTGGTAGCACATCACCATCAGGTGCACGGGTTATTGCTAAAAATCATTTCTAGTTTAAAGTTTTTCGTTTCTTTAAAAAAAAACATTGTTGTTCGAAGTGTTGTTTGAGATTAACATGGGCATGGTTTGTAAACAACTTCAGGCAAAAGAAATTGATATACGTGGCGCCATCAATCATCTGGATGTAACAAATAAGTTTGCAGGTTGACGATGTTATTTTGAGTTGTGACGCTCTGAGTAACACCCAACTGTCTTGACCCGACAAGGGAAAGTTCATGGTCGGGTGTACACGTGGCATGTAAGTGAAGGCAGTGGCGGAGATAGAGGAATCGAAAGTTACCCGCGCCCACATTTTAAGAAAGACCCCCAAAGAATTATCATAATTTTTTTTACGTTGAATATTACACCCCCACCATATATAAAAAGGCCAAGCTCCTAGGCCCCAAGTCCATACAAATCTCTCGATACGCCATTGAGGGGAGTGACAGAAGGTGTGAATGTGTACCGGATAAACGTAAGATTGGGAGCAGCGTTGTGTATGAATTTGGGATCTGGGTTGTTTGATTTTTTAAATTTTCCTTAATTAATAAATTTAGAAACCTCTTGGTGAAATGGCTGAATATGAGTCCTCACAAAAAGTTGTACAAAAACAGCAAGACTGCGAGGATCGCAAGATGCTGAACTCATTACATATCAGAGGTTGCAAAATTATCCACGAAGTCGTAAGCCTTTTTATTATTATTAATTTTTAAAAATATAATTTTTATTTATAGTTTTTTTTAAAATTAAGTTTGGTTATCATGTTTACACAGATAACTATTTTAGCTTTAGAATTTTCTGGCAGTTTAAGGAAACGAGTATTTAACATGAACGAAGTTGCGTAGGATTTCAGGTGTATGCTTCAAACTTGTTTACATTTTAAGGATTAAAATTATTTAACATTCTTTTATCATATTCTTGATCAATATGTAGTAGTGTGCACACCCACACCGCGCCGCACCACGTGAATCGCACCGAGATGCACTGGTATGAAAGGAAGGAGAGAGAGAGAGACGGTTGAGTGCAGGATAGGATGTTGACTTTGGTGTTAAAATAAAAGCTATTTAACTGTAAAAGCACTGCTTTAGTCCCACCGTTTTAAACCTGTTTTACTTAGCCACCACACGGCTACATTTTTGGCGCTGCGAGCTGGGTCTCATAAAGGTGAGGATAGCGGTTTAGGAAAATAAACAACAGTATTAACAGTATAATTCTTCAATCGGACTCACAGAGATGGAGCAGGAACAGCTACAGTTTACTCGTCTGCCTAAGCTACCCAGGTTCACGGGTGACAGCGGGGCAGAACCTTTCGTAAAGGAGGCACGACTGTTACTCCAAATACAGCCCATGCCCCCTGCCGCTGCGGTTACCTGGATCATAGGTGCCTTGGAGGGGCGTGCCCACCAAGAAGTGCTGGACCAGTTACCTGAGGAGATTAACACCCCAGAAAAACTGTTACGGCTAATAGAGCAGAGATGGGGTGAGCAGAAGGACGCAAGTGCGCTCACAGCAGCGTTCTATCGACGTCAACAAGGCCTGGGTGAGACAGTGGACGACTACTCAGCGGCGTTAAAAAGTCTGTTTCAACTGGCTAATTCGGCACGACCTGGCATCTTGGCGGACGACATGCTCCGAGATGCCTTCATCCAAGGCCTTCAGCCCGCCGCCCTACGTCGTGATATACGAGCATATGTCAGGTTGCACGCTGGCAGCTCGTATGAGCAAGTCAGAAGGGAGGATCAACGCTGGATGAGAGAAGACTTTTCTGATGTCGCAGCCACTGCCCAGCTCTCAGCTGCACCTCTTCCTGACTGGACACAGTTGACACAAAACCTAATGGCCCTCATAGACCAGCAGGTGGCAGCTGTAGCAGACCGTCTCCACCAGTCGATGCGCCAGCACCAAGAGGACATGGACGCTCACGTCGCCAACTGTCCCCCGGAACCCAGACATCGCAAGTCCAACAAGCGGAGATCACGTCACCGAAAAAAGGTATGTCTGTGGTGTACAAGAAAAGGACACGTTGAGGTTGACTGTCGTGCCAAGAGGAGGTACGTCGCTCACCAAAATGGCTCACCTCCATTCCTGAAAACACCAGTTCTACCCGGATACCAGGAAGTTAAGACCAAGACCGCCACAGGAGCTGCACGGGTCATGCCAGTCCAACGTATGGCAAGCGTCAGTGCAACTCACGCTCCGTGACAGCGTCCCCGTGTTCGCAACCTGAATTCAATAGGGACCTGGCGACCAGGTACAACACACCTGACTGGCAGCACACCACACGGAAGCAACATCGTGTGAATAGCAACAGGTCTTCTAGTTCACCGAGGCTCAGTGAGTACACGCCCTGTGCTACTGTCGGCCGCGGCGAGTTCAAAGAACGGCCGATCATGCGCCGTACCCCCTTGACTCGTCGGGATTATAACAGTGGATCTCAATTTCAAGAGATCCCATTACGCAACAAGACAACCCATCGGGCTGATGGCTTTCAGCGACGATTCCCCACAGGGGCGGGCTGTAAGGCCAAGCATGTGCCTGCGCCATCAGCTGTCAACGTAAGAGAAAGCTAGAGAGATTCTCACACAGGCCCTATCCGACCTGGGAGACATCGATACCGGCCTACAAAGAATCCCGTGACTGCTAAGAAAAGAGACAACAGCTCTATACCAGCTGGCACAGTGTTGAAAGAGCATGTCACGGCCGAACGGGGTCAATACATGGAGGACTTGGGGCACATACCCAAAGGTCAAACGGTGTGACCACAACACACCATGACCACGCGCCCAAGCACACGATCATTCTTCAGTTAAGCAACAAACCAGACGGCATGGGGCCACCAGAGGACTTTGGCTACGACACTGACCACGCAATAGGTGGAAAGGTCACAGTAGGGATAAGGCAGCCTCCTCAAGCCAAGCCACGAAGATCCCGTAAGCTGCAGTCTTTAAACAATGATATGATACCATAACGGTATCTTAGCATTGACATTTAGATTTTTTTTCCTGTTTTAGTTACATGCTTTATTTTCAATTTTATTTCACCATTATTTATCATTTTTCACAAAATTTAGGTGTAGTTTACGCCAGCGAGGGCGCTGGGATTCAATGGCCGGGGGTGAATGTAGTAGTGTGCACACCCACACCGCGCCGCACCACGTGCATCGCACCGAGATGCACTGGTATGAAAGGGAAGAGAGAGAGAGAGAGACGGTTGAGTGCTGGATAGGATGTTGACTTTGGTGTTAAAATAAAAGCTATTTAACTGTAAAAGCACTGCTTTAGTCCCACCGCTTTAAACCTGTTTTACTTAGCCACCACAATATAAATAATAACACTACTTTTTAAAAATAAATTACGATTTACTTTTAATAAAGACATTACTTCGATAAATATCATGTCATCTATTTTAAAATGGTTGTTTTACTTCTAGAAAATAATCGTAGGTTTGCTATAATGAAACAAAATATTATATATACGTAATTATTTGACATGAGAAACTGAACTATAGCACTGGAGTTTGTTTCTTTAAGGAAACCCTTAGAGCCCCAATCATCCTCGATATGTGCATCATCGTCGTTTGTCTCATGCACCCAAAACAATACCACCAGAGATACTTCAAAAAAGTCCTCACATCCATTCTCACTTAGACACAACTTTTTTAAAAACCACTTATACTTATAACGTATAATAACTTATTACCGTGTCTTTCTCCGCCCCCTCTACTTCTTCTTCTCTCTCTCTCTCTCTCTCTCTCTCTATATATATATATATATATA
>MUZC01004541.1:243410-282238 GCA_002072015.1 Radix auricularia | reverse complement strand
CGCAAATTTTGGCTAATTTTCACCCCCCCCCTGCTCCCTTGTTACACGTTGTCACAAAAACTTAGACCTCTTCTTCAATGTGACATCACAAAGTCGCCCCCCCCCCCCATAAAAGCCGTATTTTCTATTTGAAAATGAGCAGGTTTACAATCAATTTGTTTGTGATTTAAATATTTTTAGTGTAAGGCTGTACTCTAATAGCCTGTCGTAACACGAGTGAAACCATGTAGGCTAAAACTTCATTAAATGAAATGTCGGTAATCATACATTGAAGTGGAACTTTTATCTAAAGTTGCGCGTTTTGAATGACGTCACACTTCTGCCCCCCCCTTGGGTGACGTCATTTATAGACGTCTCCTAAAAGGGCGGCAAATTGGAGACCGCCCCGGGCGGCAAAAGCTCTAGCTACGCCACTGACCCTGCCTTAAAAAATGAGGTATACAACTTAAAATCTCATTTAGTGATAGTTTTATAATAGATATGTCATCAAGGATTGCCGGCAGGAAGCGTGAAATTTCTTCTAACTAAATTTACTTAACGAAACATGTACATCAAAGTAAAGTAATTCATAAACAATGCAATTAATTTTAAACTGCTGGTATATTTATTTAGCACATCTACTGAATACTGCGTCACATCCATTTTTACATAATCTACTAATATCTAGAGAATTGGTTTTTACTTGAAGGCGAAAGAAAAATCAGACAATAATTTTTTACTTTCTGGATGCAAAATAAAGCAGCGAATCAATAATAAAAATGATTGAAAATGAAAATCAAATTACATTGTCTATTTAGGGGACTGGTTAGTTTTAACCTTTAACCTTGATTTCATCTTCCTAGACTCTTCCAAATTTGATACAGTTTAAAAGACCTTCTTAATTATTGCCATTGACTTCTCTAAATTGTTAACTTTTCTACAATTTTGTTTGCCTTCCTTAAAGAATACTGAACAAAAGTCGCCCCCCCCCCCACACACACACACAAATACCCTTTTAAAAAATCTCTATTAATAAAATGTGCCTGTAGTCAGGGGAACTCATCGTGCTCTTTTATTGATTCCCTTGGTGAGTTATTGAGCGTAATGTGAGACAACTCATCCCAACTGCGGTGTATTACCACCGCCATTAAGTCTGATCGGATGTAGAGCAAATGTGACGTTTTGCTCCCCAGGAAACACGCCCGTTCATTTACAACGTTAAGGATTGGTAGGTATGGGGAAACAAATAAAGAAATATGGTTGGAAATCGGTGATTTAAACAAGTTGGCCTTGAGTGACACTACTATTGGAGAGTTCACAATACAAATACATATAAGAAATAGTGTGCGCGTTATTTAAGACAGAGGCTGAAGGGAAGGACAGGAATTGTAGGGATAATTTGTAATTTACGTACTGGCATAAAATAATTTGTCCAGAAACATCTAGGCAAACTAAAGTAATATTTATTACTTTTAAGGGAAAAAAAAGAAAGGAAAATGTGAAAATATCAGTTTTAGGTTTTTGAATACATAGCTTTAGATTTGAATAGGGCTGTTAACGATTAATTTAAGTTTAATCGTCAATATTTGAAAAATTAACGATTAATTCATCTTTAATTTTTATTAAAGCCAAAATTAAAATGTATGATGTCATAAGTAACACCTATTAAACGTTCTTGATGAAAATCTAAATAACACTTAAATGTCTCCTTAATTTGTCATCTTTTAACCAACTGCTCAAAAAGACAAGCGTGTTGACATTATTTGGTTAAAGAGATGAGCGGATCTAATTTGCAATATAACCAGTCGAGCTGAACAATCATTCACATGGAACTGAGGTAACTGGTATGCACAAAACGATGTTGGCAAAGAATGACATTATCGGATACGGTTTCATTAAGTTTCCACCATTGTAGAGGGTTAATGGATTCAGGAACTTTTATCTCCATTTTGTAAAGCAGTAGATCATCAGAAGAGGAGTTGTCATTATCTGCCTCAGAGTCAGACTCCATTACTGCCATTAGCTTAATACGCTTTTCATTTGGTTTGATAAGTAGGCGAAGTGTTAGAACCATGGAAGGCAAATTTTATCAACATTTTGAACATTCCCGTCATCAATAGTTTAAAACCAAATGTTCTTTGAAATCGTCAGGAATTTTAATTATCTTTCGGCTGCTTTTACTTTTTGATTTCCAATAATTTGCAAGTGATGGATCGATTAATCTTTAAAAATAATTAATCGTTAAATTTGTGTATCGATTAATCGAGAAATTAATCGCTAATTTCCGCAGCCCTAGATTTGACCACTGAGAATAAAGAGGAATACTTGTAAGCACTTCATACACTTGTGAATCATGTCTCTTAGCTTAATAACAAGACAAAAGAAGGACTGATTGCAATAAATTCTTATACGATCGTTAAATATTCGCGATCATATTTTCAAGTTATTTTTAATTTTCCGTAAAATAATGTTGCATCTTCGTAAAACGAATTTGGTTATTTACTCAAAATTGTTGTTTGTCTTTAAAAAACAACAACTCATTTATGACTTGATGACCCTCGATATAATGACACGGCTATTGGGTGATAAAATGTCTTCAAACTTGTAGGAAATATTTAGTGACTCATATAGTGTTAAAACGCTCCAATCAAGAAAGGTTTGACTTAACTCGTACATTCAAGTTTGGTTACGGTGTAAAAGACGGTAATTTAATTATCCTCTTGTTAAGAAAATATAATATTTGTCTATATAGAAATTTCGATTGAAAATAGAAGCAAGAGAAATGGGAGGAGAGAAGTATAGCATGAGGCAAAAACAGAGAACTAAAGAGATGAAAATAGTAAGTAATAAGGAGGGTGCTTAGCTAGAAGCAGAGAGAGAGAGAGAGAGAGAGGGGGGTGGGAAGGGGGCTGTTTGACAAAGGCAGACGGAGGGAGGCAATTTATAAACGAACCATTATGCCACGAAATAACGGGATTTAAAAAAAAATCATGTTAAGCCTGGTACCTATTGGAATTCAGGACGTGTTAGCGCATTTTCGTATTATGTATCAGTACTTATGTTAGATATCAGAATTATGTAGTTATCAGTAATTGTGTTTAGATTTTAGACATATTTTTATGAATTTTCTTGTGTAATGAATATACCTGACATTTTTTTTAAATTTAAAAGTCATTTCTTTATATTTTAAAAAAAATAAATTTTCTCTTTAATCCAACTACAAGTCACCACAAATGATGACGTAAAACTCTCTAAACTTTTACACATATTCTAATGACGTAAACTAAAAAAAAACAACTAATTCTTTTGCACCCTTTCGCACCACTCTTCAATGCTTGAAGGATTATGCATTCGACTTCCGGCAATGGCGGCCGTTCCCTGCGCTAGTGTTACCTCTCGATTCGAAATATTTTTTGGTAGTTTTAACGGGGTTTTTTAACGGATCGAGTAACTGAGTGTTGATGCACAAATGGCAGGTCAGGGCATACAAAAAACATATATACATCATGGGTCTAGGACTTATGGATGCTGTGATCAAGGGTGATGACGGACGGACGGACGGACGGACAAAACGGGTGCAATAGCGATTTCGACATCTCGAAAATGCGCTAAAAATGAAGGAGGAATCAGTATCAGGGAATCGTTAGCACACTCACTCCCTTGAGGTCGGAAGCTATTAATGAGGATGATGTTCTGACCGCATAGGAGTAGGCCGGTGTTTTGTCTGGGGGGGGGGGGCCTCATGTTTCATAGATTGCCTCTTCCATGCCTCTTGTTGACAGAAGGTTGGGAGCAGTGGTATGTTTCATATCCAGGGAATTTCTTTATTGGCGCCCCATGGTAACCACCCGGGGGCCGCATAAATTAGTCACAGTGGTTGGAAATGAAAGACGCAATTAAACCAATTTTTAAAAAAATAAATAAACAAATAAAAACACTGCGAGAAGATCTTTCCCAAAAGAGGTAGGATAGTTGTAACATAGTTTGATATACTTGGATAGTGACTGTAATAGTGATGGTGTGGATAGTGATGGTGTGGATAGTGACTGTAATAGTGATGGTGTGGATAGTGACTGTAATAGTGATGGTGTGGATAGTGATGGGGTGGATAGTGATGGTGTGGATAGTGACTGTGATGGTGTGGATAGTGGTGGTGTGGATAGTGACTGTAATAGTGATGGTGTGGATAGTGGTGGTGTGGATAGTGACTGTAATAGTGATGGTGTGGATAGTGACTGTAATAGTGATGGTGTGGATAGTGGTGGTGTGGATAGTGATGGTGTGGATAGTGACTGTATTAGTGATGGTGTGGATAGTGACTGTAATAGTGAAGGTGTGGATAGTGACTGTAATAGTGAAGGTGTGGCTAGTGACTGTTATAGTGAAGGTGTGGATAGTGACTGTAATAGTGATGGTGTGGATAGTGACTGTAATAGTGAAGGTGTGGATAGTGACTGTAATAGTGATGGTGTGGGTAGTTATCACTGGGGAAACATTCTGGGCTATCCTCCTCCATCATTTTCTTATTGGCATATAACAATAAACTTTTGGTTTGTCCTTTCAGATTTTTCTAATATTTTGTTTGTGAAAATGTTTGTCTATATTCAATGTTAGGGTTAATTTAACTTTAAGAAGGTATGCGTAGCATTTGATGTTGTTCTCTCGGGTTTGGACTCATATAGGAGGACAGTTTTAACATTCGGGTGTAAAATTCATATCAATGCTGGCTAAAGTATACCAGAGATTAATTAGATGTGCATGCAAGTGACTGTGTTCATGCTACTTTTAATTTAAATTACAGTAGTGATGATTAACGTTTTAGGAAATTTACAGCTTTGTTACTATTTACATAGTTATGTTTGTGTACTTTTTGTCAATAAAATAATTTAAGAGTGCGTTTGTGTGTGTGGGGGGGTGGATTAAATTGTTAATCTGGCCCTGGTTTATAAGGTGCAGTCCGAGAAAAAAAAGGGTGGGGTGGGGGGAGTGCTCAGCATCCTGCTAAGGAGATGAGATCTGGTTATTGAATTTTATAATCATGATCTTTGCCTTACTTTTATTTCATTTAATAGCTGAACTGTCCTGGGAAACACACCAACTTTGAGGTGGGATGACTAAATTATGCCAAGGAGATTCAATCAATTTGTCTTCCACCCACTACATTCCTTGAAATTGCCTGTGTGACCTCTCCTCAAATCAAATAAGATGCTTCTATTTTTAAAAGAAAGAGCGCATATAAAGTACACACATTATCACGTAATAGAGTTTGTGCATTAAATTACACGCATATCAACGCTTCCCAGCATGCAGCTTATAAGGGGAGGAGACTCGGTGGTGCCAACTGGGACAATTATAAATTATAACATTGGCAATATCACAAGGGAAACTAACAATGCCTCTAGCCAGTTGTGTTTATGTTGTAAATTAAAATAAACGTAAGTAAAAAATCAATACGTACTATTATAAATTATGTTTACACATATGTACATGCATCAGGGCTAAAGACTTCAGAAACAATACAGATTCAGACATGCTTCAAGTGGCGCCCAGTCCAGAATTATATTCATAATGCTACCACATTGTCAATTATGAGTATGAGGGTATTTTATAATTAACAACAACTATGAATAGATTTGGTAATTTAAAATACTCTTTCAAAGCATAGCATTGTACAAACTTTAGTAAAATAATTTAAATTGTAATTACAGTGCAAATATAGGAGTATTCAGATTCCGTATTCCCACCAACAGAGGAGAGTATAGTCAAGCATTTTGTGACTACCTTCCATGAAACAAGTCAGAGTTTCCTGAAAACGCCTACCCTAATACTCAAAATAAATTAAAAATGAATCCAGTACGGAATACTCCTCCCCTCCCCCCACCGCTTCTTCCTGAGTCAATGTTACAAATGTCATTACCGAACTAACCTTTAATAATATATGAATGTGTATTTTTAAAAAATGCGTCATACTGTAGTATTATGATATAATTTATCATGATAATTTTTAGGCCTACCTTATAATTGTTATTAGATCTATGTTTTATTTTATTATCATTCGCGACATTTCTTACAATTTAAATGTGAAAGAACATAATATATTGTTTAATTAAAATTATAGATCTATATTGTTTATTAAAAATGACTTGATTAAAATTACATTACCTTTTCGTAAGCCTTCTGTTAATAAAGTTGTTCCTAGAAATAGCATGAAAATATACACCCTTTCAAAGTCGCAATACATCTTCTTTCCTTCAAACGGCCCCTTTCTTTAAATAACAACAATAAAATCAATTTTCAATTTTTTCTACTCTGTTACATTTCCGAAAATCAGTTCCATAACGAACTTTTTTTTTTCACAGTCCACCTTCACATGTATCAACCTTGACTCATCGGGAATATCCACTCAATGCAACTTGTCAGAAAACTTTTAACAATAAATTCTGAATACGAATAAACATTACTTAACATGATTGTACCGAAATGAATTCCGCAATGCCATCTACTGAATCCATTCGGCTACTGCTAAGGGCTAAGTAATTTATATTATACATAGCAATGAATGCTTCTAAATTTATTTGTTTACAGTTACAGTGGTTCACAAATATTTAGTAACAGAGAGCCTGGCGAGCGGCACGCGTGAAGTCCCAACGCGTCATTGTTGTTTTTTTTTTGTGTTTGGGTCGAATCTTTGTTCCCGAGTCTCGACAAACTGTTCGCGTGCTTCTGTGTGCTGTCGCATTTCGTCGGTAGGCAGTTAAGGGTTAATGTTGACACAATTCTTTAAAAATGAAATAGTCACAAAGTTTCAAAAAGGGCAAACCAAACAACTTAAAACAATAATTAACAAGCCTAGCTAAAAACCTTAGTGCTCTAAGGATTTTATGACAGTAAATTTTATTTACAAATATTTTATTGAAATTCGACCGCCCTTATTAACAGATAATACATTAATTTTTTAATTAGTATTTTTTTTTTCAAAATTCACAATTTAATTATTTGTTTAATGAAATTATTCTAATTCCACCCTGATCAATTAGGGGCCGTCCATAAAGTACGTCACGCTCCTGAGGGGGAAAGGGTGTAAAAAGTGTGACAGTTTGTAAAAGGGGGAGGGGGTGTCCGGCCATGTCGCCCATGTGTGATGTCACGGTGTTTTATATTAAAATTTAATTATTTTGTTAATATTTTTTAGTTCATAAGTGTGACGTACTTAAGGGGGGGGTGCAACATATGTGACAGTTTCTGACGAGGGGAGGGGGGAGTTAAATTATTTTATTTTTTTAAAGCGTGGCGTACTTTATGGACGGCCCTTAAAAGTTACCGTAAGTCATAGTGATGTATCCAAAAAGTCAGTTAAACTGAACATGAACGTATTAGACTCCAATATGTTTTGTAACCAACAATCTCCTTTAATTCTATTTTAAAGGAAATTATGTGCATGCAGCTCCACCAAATTTAAAATAAATTTACATTCCACTACATAAGTTATTGCAATCAAGGCAATCAAGTTAACAAAAATAATATAAACATAATTATATTCCAGTCCTTCTTTGTGTAATAATGTTTAAGGAAAAAAAAGAAAACGAAAGTAGACCAAATACCGTGACGGCACCTGTTTTATTTTACACATTGCTTCTTATAATGACCCATAGTTTATTTCACCATTATAACAGTAACAATTACGGCTTTATAATAGTAGTTAGGCCTAACATATATGATAAGGATGGCTTTGTCTAGTTTAAGTTTCTCCTCTTTTCGTAACTCATTACGTCAGGTAAGAAATAATGTCGTGGTCTCCGTGCGCTGGCAGTGGAACATTGTCTCTTCATCCTCTTCATCGAATTCGATTCATCAAAATTGTGATCCTTATGTAGTTCAAGATGTTAATGGACTTCATTTTGAAGGAAGACGATTTCGAAGAGTATACCGTAAGTCGTAAGAATAAGATTAAGATAATTAAATAATAATTAATACTATACTAAATACTAAATACTATACTAATTTAATAAACATAATTCACCAGAAATTAGGACAAGCGCAAGAAGAGAGCAAATAAGTTATAAGCATAGCGAGAGTGAGAGACCCGCAAGCGAGGATGGTACATGGTGGGGGGCAGAGAGCTAAACGCAGTGCCCATGTCTCAAGACAAAAAATGCGCTGGCGAGCCCCCCAAAATTCACTCATGTTGTTCCCATTTCTATGAGCAAGTCTGCGGTATATGCTAAGCCGCTACTAGTTATACTATAAATTATAAATCTTGTGGTATTGTCTTTTAACTTGTCTTGACATATCTATACTATACAGAAGATTATTGCATCCACAGACCATTCAGTATTCAGGTCTGTTGGCAAGTGATGCAGCGTTCACTGGCCATGGCTATTAAAGGGCTCCACGCCACGCATTACCAAGTCGCCTTTAATCCCTTAACTAGTGTTGGGTACCCATTCCCAATCAGAGTTGGGTGGCACAGGGATGCCCTAGGCTCCGGGATAAATCCTTGCCTTCACATGGATTTGAACCCGTGACCATCGGTACGCCAGCCGAGTGCATTGCCTCTTGACCTTATACTTTTTAAGATTTTAAGTTATTTAAAAATTAAAAATGTAGTCAGTAATTTAGGGGTGAGCTACATTTAAAATTATGCCTTCGTCTCATGTATTAGCCTTAATTACCCTAAATTGATAGGTGACCATACTACACAGCATATGTTCCACATGCTCTTGCTATTTTGACTCCTAAAGTTTACTTGGATTATTTTATAATTCATATTAATATATTATATATGCAGGAAAATATAGCACAGATGCACACAGAACACATCAGCAAGCTCCATTAAAAGGTATTCGAGTTTTAGACTTGTCCAGGTAATTAATTATTGACCAATTTTTTTATTTATTCTTATTCCTATCAATATCAAATAATTTTCATTATTAACATATAGTATAGCATTTTATTTTAAAATGTGTTTCATTTCTTTTAATGGCATGGTGCAGCATAATTACACAGGTAAATTTTTACAGGAAAAGTTTATAAAATAAACTGAAAGTCAAAATATATGGATATTTTCGTGTAATTAAAGTTTACTGTTTTTTAAAACAAGAAGAAAAGAATTACATGGTTAGAATTATAGTGATAGCCTGAAAATATTTTCGTTTCCACTTTTCTGATTCCTGCCCTTCCTATGCTATGCACAAATTACTGATTATTCTTGCTGTCTATTCACCCTCTCATCAGA
This sequence comes from Radix auricularia, assembly GCA_002072015.1. Lineage (NCBI taxonomy): Eukaryota > Metazoa > Mollusca > Gastropoda > Lymnaeidae > Radix > Radix auricularia. Next base: position 273,024 of record MUZC01004541.1, on the reverse strand, counting down.
TATGCTTTTCTGCAGATACTATTATTCTGTCTGTTCTTTAAGACACTTAGAAAAACATCAGTGGATGGCCTTTCTGATTTTTTTGTACTGAAATATTTGAATTCTATCACTATCTCACTACTTATTGTTAGTACTAGTAGTATTTCTAATACTTAGTCATTGAAAACTGCACTCAAATAAAATATTTTCAAAATATAATTTCTGGATTGGCATTTCTTTGAAGCTAAACATAGCTTATGTGTACTAGTGTACTACACATATTATATGTATTGTTCAATTATGAATGTCTTGTAATGAATATATATTTCTCTCTATTTTTTTGTGAAGCATGGTTTACTCGGCCCTAGGCTGGGGTACCATGATATTCTATATAATTTCTCACGTTATTATAGTTTTAAAATGTGAAACCAAACATGATGGTTCAAAATTTTAAATGTTTGAGCTTTCAGTTATTGCAGTACATCAGATTAAAGAATATTTTTGTCTGTGGGGATGGTGAAGTTAATTTACTCTTTACTAAGGTCTTACAGCATTGTTAACTGTTAAAACCAAAATTTCCAATTACTTTACAAAGTATTCTTTAAATATTCCTGACAGAGTCCTAGCTGGACCTTATTGTACAATGATTCTTGGTGATATGGGTGCTGAAATTATTAAAATTGAGCGTCCAGGTAATTAAGCCCTTTCTTTATCAACCCTCAAATAATCATCCTTGATAATACAAATTTTAAAGTATGAGGTCCATCAACTTTGAAAAACACCTCACATTTATTTTTGGCTAAATAAAGTTATTCCAAATGTCTAATAATCAACTCTGTTTATTTATTTTGAAATTATACGTTTTTCATTTAGGAACTGGCGATGATACAAGAGCATGGGGACCTCCGTTCATTGGTTCAGAAAGCTGTTATTATCTGTGTGTCAATCGGAACAAAAAAGTTAGGATTTTGTTGTTTTTTTTAACACTTTTAGCAATAATTACATTTACTGCATCAGAAACATTTACATTAAAGTTGTTATCAATTAACCGGTTGTGTGTAAACCCATATATTTGACGGGCTTACATGAGCGGGGGTTAGATCAAAGAGTCTTAGAGTCAGATAGACATGAAACCATCTGTGCATGTCCGAGTGTTACTAAATTTGTTAATTTTTGTTGTTTAAGAGAAGATACCTTGCTAACGGATGGTTAACCAATCCTAAAAAGCAAGCAGTCTTAACTATCTTAATTAACTTTTTTCAAAGTAATATTTACTACACATAACGTGACTTGCTATTTTATTTTGTCTGCTGGGTGTTTCCCAAGTGTACAGGCATTGTGCTTTCTTCTAAGAGTCACATCTTTACCAGTAGTGTAATCTGAACATTTCATTCTGGGATAGAGTACAATGGTTTTGAGAGCAATGAATCTATTATTATTTATCTTTACAATTAAAATTTCATTGTTATTTTGAAGGATCTTTAGGCTTTTATTTCCACAGTTTTACCAGAGTAATTTAAATTTTTATTCTCATTATTATTTTTTTTAACTTTCAGAGCATAACAGTTGACCTGAAACAGAAGGAAGGAATCAAAATAATAAAAGAGGTAATTAAAATGCTTGGAAAATATATTTACTTTGATTAAAATGAAATATAATTTTTTAAATTTAATTTATTTGAATTGTACTTTCAATTAATAATTTTATTAAGAATAATTTATTATTATTTTTTTTAGTTTTGTACAAAAACGTAAAATACTACTAGTATAAAAGAGGTGGTGAGGTAGAATATAACAAAGATATCTCTTGATTCAGCTAGCATCTGTAAGTGACATCTTAGTGGAGAATTATATTCCTGGAAAATTGTCTGAAATGGGCCTGGGTTATAAAGATTTGAGTGCAGAGTTCCCTCACCTCATCTACTGTTCAATAACAGGTTAAACACCCGTTTTAGATCTTTTTGGTAGAAATTTCAGCTTAGATATTATTTAATTTAAGGCAATTATTTAAGATTTTTTATTTCAAATGCATAATGTTTGGTTTGAAATAAATAGCTTAGTTTATTTCTTAATTAAATTTAAAAAAAAATTCTTTAATGTAAAACAATAAAACAAATAAATATATGTATAATGGAAAATTGTATCAAAGATTTTAAAGTTTTACAGATTAAAAGCAAATATATTTGTTATTTAGAGTAAATGGGGATATATTACTTGGCTCTAATAATTAAGTGACACTTCTCTTTTGTAAATTATTTAGATTTATGGTAAATAGTGTTTGATTTTTTATAATTTCCACAATTCACTACAGGTTATGGCCAGACAGGAAAATATGCAACTCGTGCAGGCTATGACGTGATCGCAGCAGGCATTGGGGGTCTGATGAATATAACAGGACCTGCAGTTAGTTAGATTGTGTCAGTTATAACATACAAAATCAGAAATTAAATATACTATTTGTATAAAATTAGTTAAATCTACAAGCTGTCACCATTTTCAATTACTATAATTATAACTATTTTGTCTGTGCAGGATGGGGAACCATGCAAGGTGGGTATTGCAATCACAGACCTTTCCACTGGCCTATATGCTGTCAGTGCAATTTTAGCCTCTATACTCTCAAGGCAAACTACTGGGAAAGGACAACACATAGACTGCAACCTCTTATCAACAAATGTAAGCAACAATGTCAAAGCAATGTCTTTAACAAGATGATGTATATTTTTTGTTTTCCCTTACCTTGACAAATAAAAATAAAAGAGATCTTAGGGGCTGTCCAGAAAGTATGTCACGTTCCAGGGGAGGAGTTGTAAAAAAGCATGACAATTTGTGTTGGGGGGAGAGGGGTCTGGCCTTGTGTGATGTCACAGTGTTATTATGTATTAAATTAATTATTTTTATAAAATAAAATTTCATTTTCTTTGAAAATGTGACGTACTTTGGGGGGGTGGGGTCAGAGATTTTGACATGGGGAAAGGGAGGTGGGGGGTAAAAATGGTAAAAAAATAGCTTGAGGTACACTAACTAATTTTGGAAAATTTAGAATATTTTTTTAACAGTTGAAGGTAATGCAATTCATAATGAAAAATTAGATGGATCAAAATTTTAAACACAGATAAAACTACAAATTAAGTAACTCACAATTTACAGAGTTAGGGTTTTAGATTAAAAAGTGATATTTATTAAATATTTTAAATATCACAGGTGGCATCATTAGTTAATGTTGCATCAAATTATCTCAATTCTGGACAAGAGGGAAATCGTTATGGAACCGCTCATGCAAGCATTGTGCCCTACCAGGTCATCATTTTATGTGTACAATATCATTGTTAAATTACCTTAACTTAAGCTTTCTTTTGTAAACAAGTAGTTTAAAATTACGCAAAAAGATGTATGCTTTGGCTTTATCTTATCTCTAAACAGCAAAATAAATTGAATGAGCTGTAATACACTTTAATTAGATTGTGTTTAAACACATTTGTTAAATGTTACATCTTTGCTTTATCGTGTTGTAGGCTTTTAAAACTTCTGATGGTTACATTATAGTTGGTGCAGGCAATGATGGACAGTTTAAAACCTTAACAAAAGTAAGAAACAATTGAGTATAAAATGCTGTTCATGAATTTACAATATGAGGTAGTTATTACCATAAATTAACAAAGATTAACATACATTTTTTAGTCTTTAAAAATTTTATCCGTTATATGATCAAAGTATTTTACATTTCTATTAATAGAATGTACCTTTTTACTTCTCTTCCCACAGTTAATCGGACACCCATCTCTGGCTCAAGATAAATGTTATTTGACTAACGCAGTTAGAGTAAAAAACAGAGAGGCCCTTCTCAGTTTTCTTTACTCAGTGTGAGCATTTCTTATTTGTTGCATACATTCAGCCAGACCATAAATTTGTACTTCTAAATTAAATTCACTTGTTTTAAAAATTAACTTATTCATTAGACAGGCTTTGATATGTGATCAAATCAGCCATTATAAACTTGCAAACTAGTGAAAGTTTCATTGATAAATTAAAGAAAAAATAATTTTGTAAACAATCAGAAACTTCTCTTTTCTATAGGTTAAATCAAAAGATAAAAGTGTTATTTTCATTTTTAGGTTCAAGCAAAAATCCCTTTCAGAATGGCTAGCAATATTTGAAAATTCTGGAATACCTTATGGACCAATAAACAACATGCAGCAAGTATTTTCTGATCCGCAGGTAAAAGTTGTGAAGTAATAAATTAAATTATTTAAAAAACATATTATTTTCAATAATTTTTTAATTATTTCTTTCCTGCATTGTTTATTTAAATTTCTTTTTGAATCCCAATTGCAGTATTATTTTAACTACACAATGGTTTGCATGAAGAAAGATCTATTTTATTGTAATCTTTTAATTGTGTAGCTATATGTAACATTGTTGAGCCTATTCTGTAAAAATATATGTCTTTATTTATTGTATTCCTTATATTATCTAAGTATTTTACATTTACACTAATAGAATTTTGCTTTTTACTTTTTATATCTCTTCCCCCAAGTTAATTTGCCATCCAAATATAAAAAAATAATAAATAATTTGTTTTATGTCAATGAGATTAAGTGTGAGCTTATTCTGCAGGTTCAACATAATGGATTAATACAAACCATCCAACATCCAACAATTGGCACAGTGCATGTCCCAGGCCCAGCTGTCCGGTACAGTGTAACAAAAACTGTTGAACCTGCAGCTCCACCTCTTTTAGGACAACACACTAATGAGGTGCTTAAAGATATTTTGGGGTATTCAGATAATGCTTTGTCAAACTTGAGGAAATTGAAAGTAATAGATTAATTGTGGTTTACATACATTCAATTCAATAATAATGCCTGTTATTTTGTTATAGATATGTCTATTTATTTTTTACCCCATGTAATACACAGAATTGCTACTATGATGATTTCAATGAAATTAATAGAGGCAATGGTCCAAGTGTTTTCATTATTGCTCAGTAGCATTAGATTTATAAAGTTGGTCAGTTATCTTGGTCGATAACTTGTTTTCATTTGATGAACTGATGCGGAAATGGGAAGATTGGATCTAATTTATTTATAGAGTTTGACTGATACTTTGCGAATGATCTGAAATGTTAATATTGATTGTACTTTTAATGAATAGTTTGTGTAGTATTTAGATACAACTTAATTTTCTGCAAATATTAATGTTTTCATAATATTCTAGAAACTATAAATGGAAATGTGTACCTTTATGAATGCATAATGTATGTTACAAGATTTCAATGGTAGGATTTACCATGAATAACCATTTACTTGAACTTATTAGCCAAATTTAAACCATAATAAAGTAAAGATCAAATTGTGGGGGGGGGGGGAGAGGGGAGGGTCGTCAGCATACATGTGCATAAATACCTATGAGGACATTTTCTATGTATCGTCAATGATAATAAATAGGGACCAACCGGGTGGACATTTTCTACCGGGTACCAATTCTGAATAGTTAGGTGTACCATTTGCCGGATCTGGGTACAAACCGAAAACTAGGTTTGTTAGCTTTAGTAATAAAGCACATCCAAGTCTTTAAATACTTAAATCCTAAATCATCAACATTTGTAAATATGGCAGCATGTCGCTAGAAGTAAACACAAAATTGTCATAGAAAATTAGTTTATTAACTTTATATCTTTAAAATTTCAAATTACTAATGTCTATAATTAGGTTACATTTGTTATATTTTGTACAATTTGTAAGTATACTAATCTTGATATTTATCGAATTCCAAAATTGTATTTTTTAAAGATATTTGGCTATTTGCATGGGCAAATAGTTCTGAAAAACCGATATCCAGCCAGGTCGAATGTTCAGAGCGATTTCTGGTTGGTCCCTAATAATAAAAATGCATTTGAACATGTAGACAAATATATTAAACTTAAAAAGGATTCAATGCAGACTATCTACAACTGATATTTATTTAATTGATTTTACAAGCCACTGAAATTACGTCTATTCTGAATGTAACACAATCATGTGCGTTACCATTATGTCTTCTTTTTTCTTTGTTTCTACATTTTGGCTTATACTTAATTCAAATATTTGTAAAACTCACCATTTACACCAATATCAGGGGTCAGCAAAAATGAAGCTGGTAATATAAATATATATCAACAGTATGTGACCAAATCCTCTTCTTATTTTGCCTATTCTAAATTTTTAAAATTGATTTAAAGCAAGGGGTCTCAAACACGCGGGCTAATTGCGGCCCCCTGGATGATATTTTGTGGCCCCCACTTGATATCAAAGTTCAGTGCAAGTGTGGCCCGCCAAGGTGACATCGAAGAAATTAAAAAAAAAAAAAATTAAAATAAGATATTTTAGAACTGTAATTGGAATTTTGTTCTTTTGCCTTCCAGGACCTTTTTTTTTTAGACAATAAAGTTTTATTCATTGTATTGTTTTTAATCTAACCGTTTCAGCCTTGGAGTCGCCATGCGTCGCTTCTATCGGTAGACCCTTACAGTCGCCAAGCGTCGCCGATTTTGGGCTGTTTCGTTTGCAGAACTGATCCAATTTTTTAAGTAGCTAATTTATTCTACCTTTAACACTCTTATAAAAAGTTTTAAGGCCTAAAAATAATTATCCATCAGCATGTCTTGTGCGCAAATACCTCAAGTTTGACAATGTGATGTCTGTCATCGTGAAATACATCAACCGTATAAGATCCAGGGGCTTAAAGCACCGGCAATTTTGGGCTTTTTGAAGGAAATATATTCAGCTTATGAGAATGGGATCTACTTTACTGAGGTGCGTTGGGTCAGCAGGGGAACCAGCTTGAAGAGGTTTTTTTTAGTTGAGAACAGAAGTGAAAGCTTTCATGGAGAACTGTGGGATGGCTGTTCCTGTACTAAGTGGTCCCAAATGGCTCATGGACTTAGATTTTCATGTTGACATCACATATGAGCTAAATGTACTGAACAAGAAGTTACAAGGACAGGAGCTGCTTGTCAGTGCTGCCTATGCATTTTCCACGAAACTTTTTTAATGGAATGCCCTGCTCTCTTAGAAAAACCATTGCAATTTCTTAGCATGCCATGCACTTGTGGATATGCCATTCGATGGTGAGGAATATATATTGATGCCATTGAAAAGCTACAGGAAGAATTTGATCACCGATTTGCAGACATTAAGAATCTCAAAACCACTTCTATAATGTTTGCTGACCCCTTCTCTTTTGATGTCCAAGATGCCCTCCTGAGTTGCAGATGGAACTCATCGACTTGTAGTGCAACTCTCATCTGAAAGCTAAGTTCAGGGAGGTGAATGGAAAAGCAGACAAGCCTGGACAATTTTTGAGATAAGTGTCCTCAACCTTACCTGAACTTTCCAGAATGTTCAGTCGGACTATGTGCCTTTTTGGGAGAACACGCATGTGTGAAAAGCTGTTCTCCACCATGAACTTCAATAAATCCAAGTACCGGTCGAAACTCACTGATGATCATCTTCAAGCTATACTGAGAGTCTCAACTGCTTCCTCCCTCAAGCCAAATGTGCTTCAGCTGTGTAAGGGGAAACACAACCAGGTCTCTTCCAGCAAGGAGCAATAAGCAAAGCAAAGGCAGCAAAAGTACTGCCAGTTAAGCTGATGTTTGATTCTTTAATAAATAATAATGAATAAAGTTGTGGGAGACTGAACAGTTGTTTTTTTTTTTTTTGTATTAACTTGATGCGGCCAGCATAACCGGGACTCTGACTCATGTGGCCCCCAGGCAAATTGAGTTTGAGACCCCTGATTTAAAGCAAAATGTAAACTTAAAATGTCTTTAATTTTTACTGTTTATAAAGACATTGGTAGCTTAAGTGATTTCAGGGTATCCTGTGCATGCTAATAAAGTTGGTGAAACCTGGTTTCCAAGTCTAGTTCATGCAGCACCTTAGCTAATGATTATCAACAACATACATAACTAAATTATTTTCTTTTATTTTAAGAAAAACACTTCAACAAGAGGAATTGAATTTTACTTGTTTCTATTACATTTATTGTTTCAATTATTTCACTAGTCAGATGTCCACAAAATTGTCTTGAAAATATTATTTCTCTATTTTTATATTTTCATCCCTATTCATATTTTAAAAATATTTTTATGTATATAAATATAGAATCAATAATGAAATTTAAGCAAAACATTAAAATTTTTTGAAGGATCAATTTATTTACATGAAATTTCTTAAAAATCTTATAAAAAATAGTTATAGCAATGATAAGATATTTTTTATTTACTTTTTTTTTATTTATATTAACCAAGAAAGTTGTAGCAATAACAAAATGCCAATTTAAAAAAAAAAACCCAACAATTTAGAACCATACACTTCTTCATTTAAATTGATTTCATTAAATATTAAAACTAATATAAAATGCAGTAAATAGCTATTAAAATGACTAGCTGAAAAAATATAAAAACCTTTAACATTTATTGCAATGGCAAGAAAATATTATTACATTTCTTTTATGGCAAATATATGAGTTTTAATTAATAAATGCCCCATTGGTTATTTGAAAGAAAAAACAACCCCACTTTAATTTTCTGTCAAAAGCCAAAACTAATATCATTTTCCACTGTATATGGCTTATGGAATTTAAAAACTACCTTTAATATCAAAAAATTTCTAAAAAGAGACTGAACACATAAAGATTCAATGTTAAATATAATGTATTTTAATGTGCTATGTTCCTGCATAGCGTCTGCTTGTCAAAATAAGTAATCCTGATTAAAAAATTATAATAATAAGAATTTTAGCTACTTTTAACTATGACCATAATATCACAACTAGATTGGATATCACAATCAAATAGATTTTTAACAACCATAAAATATGAACACAAGGGATATAAATGCAGCTATTTTATATTAATACAGATGTTCTCTGCATTCCATTCAATTCCAGCAGCAGAATATTGGTTTAAAATTATTAATCTTGAGTTGTATTCATAAAACATCTGTTATCAGAGGCATGGCTTTAGTTTCTTGGCAGCAATAGCTAAAATATAAATATATATATATATGATTGTTTTAAAGATCTATCAAAACAATAAACATCTTGTTTAAAGTTAAAGTAGGAAGTTTTACTGATAGTTTAAATGCTCTTCCTAATGTAATAATCATGTTACTTGTACTCTGAAAGAGTAAAACTTGCAACCAAAGTTCATTCAAATTTAGTACCTTTAACATGACACACTTCTGCATCAACTCCTAATTTTATCAAATAGTCAATCCAAAGAATCTGTTTGTAAGACAGCCTGTCCCCTGGACCTTTCACTTCACAAATCTGTAGATGGGCATGCAAAAGTTTTTAATGAGTCAACTCCTTGAAGAAAAAGGGACATATTATCCCTATACTTTTTAAAAGATACAAAATCCAATGGAAACTTATACTAAGAATCATAAAATTTGTTTAAAAATAAGAACCAATCACATTTAAGTAAGGCCAATCTCAATATGTATGCATTAATTTTGTTGTAAGATTGAGTGAAATATTCAATTTGAAGATAACCCACATAAATAAATTTCAACTTTAATTATAAAGCAAACTATTTGCCAAGAGGAGAATGTGACACTTTTTTCGCTCAGACACATCACTTAAGTAATGTTATTAATATGTTTGTTTCATAATTTATTCCTGCTGAAAAGAAATATATCTTTGTGTGTGCACTTTTGACATTTTTTTGTCATAAGGGAAACAACTTTTGTTGCTCCTTAAAACTTTTAATTTTAATGTAGGGTTACCTTGAAATACATTTTTAAATAAGAAGCGAACAAAATTGATTTAAGTTTGGAGGCAATATTTCATTTTATGTTTTAAAAAAGATGAAATGAAAAGTGAAATGTGTTCCTATCTACCATAGCTCTATATAATGACACAATAAAAAATCATGTTAAGCCTGGTCCCTTTTGGAACTCAGGATGTGTTAGCGCATTTTCGTATTATGTATCAATACTTATGTTAGATATCAGCATTATGTAGTTATCAGTAATTGTGTTTAGATTTTAGACATATTTTTATGAATTTTCTTGTGTAATGAATATACCTGACATTTTTTTAAATTTAAAAGTCATTTCTTTACATTTAAAAAAAAAATATTTTCTCTTTAATTTAACTACAAGTCACCACAAATGATGACGTAAAACTCTCTAAACTTTTACACATCTTCTAATGACGTCAACAACAAAAAAACTAATTCTTTTGCACGCTTTTCGACTTCCGGCAATGGCGGCCGTTCCCTGCGCCAGTGTTACCTCTCGATTCGCAAAGTTTTTTGGTAGTTTTAACGGGGTTTTTTAACGGATCGAGTAACTGAGTGTTGATGCACAAATGGCAGGTCAGGATATACAAAAAATATATATACATCATGGGTCTAGGACTTATGGATGCTGTGATCTAGGGTGATGACAGACGGACGGACAAAACGGATGCAATAGCGCATTCGACTTCTCGAAAATGCGCTAAAAATATTTAAAGGTGTCATTTTATAAGTTGAAATAGAATAGGTTCAAGGTTTACAATATGAGTATATGACTGAACTAATAAGATTTATATCAGAAACATAAAAATACCTTTAAAGCACCAGTCTGTGGATTCCAAAGTGTGAGATCTGGAAATCCACTTCTTGTGTGTCGTGGACAACGAGCATGTCTTGCAAGCAGCCCACTAAGTACTTTTCCCCCCATGCAAGATATAATTTCCTGGTTATTAAAACACATAAAATGATACAATTCTATCTTAAATTTTAAAAAATTATATTGAAACCTAAAAAAAGCTAATAAAATAAAATATAAATCTCCAGTCAAGTAAGGGTAAAAAATGACACAATCATGGGAATTTAGGAGATGAATAACGTAATAACAAAAGGGGGACAAGTGTGAGTCATTAATTGGGGTCCCACAAACAGGGTTCTATAACTTCAGTTATTATTAAGAAACCAGCCACCTTACCTTAACAAATTCAAGTGAGTGCAATCTTTCCCATCCCACTCCAACACATTGAGAACCTTCATGACAGCTCCATGTTTCCTCACACAATATTTGTAATTCCTAGATGTTTATAGTGTATTAGACAAATAAAGTATGTTTCATTTAAAACCTTTTTTTCTAAAAAAACTGATAATGATTGTACCAATTTTAAGAAAAAACAACACATTTGAAATCAGCTGGGTGTAGTTTTAAAGGTTTTTAAATTTTTTGAAAAAATCAAATTAAACTCTAGAAATTCTGAAATTGTTAAGAAATGCATATTAATGCCAACACAAAATTAAAAGGAGCATAAAGACTTGAATAATATAGTGACTTACAGAAATAATTAATAGTTAATAAATTTGAACTTATAGAAATAATAGTTAATATTTTAATAACCTGAACTGAACTTTGGGCAAGCTTTTCAAGCCTCTGCTCAATGACATCTTTTCTCCTGGAATAAAATGAGTCTGAGTATAAATCTAGAGGCAATGCTTGAAATGGACTGTGGAACGCATCGGGTAGGATCATAAATATGATGTCCCAGAAGAAAAGACCAAATAGAGTGGACACTATTGAGCCTTCTGCATGAATTCCTGTTTTAAAAAAAAAAAGGTTTTGAAATCAACACAAATAAAGATACTCTAAAAAATATTTTTGGAGAATATTTAAAACTTAAACGGTGAGACCTCACTTTTAATTGGGGTTTATTTTGTTTGATTAGGTGAATAGAAGTTGTTAAAATGTTCTGTCCTGGATCTATTATTTAAATGAAAATTATTAAATACTACTGAAACATATTTTGAAGATGGTGCACTGCATTGCCAAAAAATATCTTTGAAGAAGCTAATATTTCATTTTTTAAAAACATTTTTTAATTTAAATACAGGAATTATTAGTGCCAATAACAAACAACTTATTAAGTACCTGAAGGGTAACCTTTTTTCTTGTAATAACCTAAGACAAACTCTTCTACACCACACACTGTCATATCTTCAGAATTACCATCAGCATAGGATTCCTCTGTCAGGAATTTGGTGCCATTGTTACTGACACCTTGGTGGAGAACTCTTCCTTCTATGAAAACCTAAGAGATTCATCAAGCAATGATTTATACAGCCTATGTCAGGGTCGTCTTAACGCATAGGCCCATTAGGCATTTGCCCCGGGGCCAATTGGAATATGTTTATTTATATATATTAATAATATTATGTATATTTATTTTTATTCCTGCGGGGGGAGGGGGGGCACTCTTTCTGTGCCCAGGGACCCAACACTATTTCTCTGTCCGGGGGCCCAAAATGGTGTAAAGATGGCTCTGGCCTATGAATTTGATTTAAAGAAAATAATTAATTTGAAAATATGTTTCAATACTCCTTAAAAAAAGACAGACCTGAAACCCAAATTTGATGTATGAGATGCCTGCCCATTTTAAGTTTTGTGTACTTTTTAAAAAAGTAATAAGAGATAAGAAATGCATGTGTTAACACCTTTGGAGCTTCTTGGACAGCTTCATGGTGGAACTCTTGCAATTTGTCATTCAACTTTAACCTGGGTCTCTGGCATATGCTCTCTGCCCTGAGATACAAAGCATAACGGTGCCCTACACGTACATAGCCATCAGATAAGCCCTGAGCAACAGCTTTAAGTGACTGATGAATAGAAGAAAATATTTTTAAAATGTGTGAACTTGTTAATGAAATTACTGTAATTTATGGTTTTAAAAAAAGTCTTATTTGAACATTTTGACAAAAAAGGTAAACAAATATGCATGAGAAAAATTCATATAATGAGTTCAAGAGAATGGCATTAGAGAACCACAAAGTAAGTTAATTATTTTTGTGTTTTTAGTCATTTGAATGTTTGAGATCTGAGTCTTGTTGAAAGATTTTTATGTCACTACTTAAATACACATTAATTATTGTGATCGTATATTTAGACATTATTTTATTGTGACCAGTATATCAACGTGCCAGTCAAGAGAATTGCTGATATGGATGATTCACTTTTTTTCAATTCTGACAACATGTTGCAAGTATTGAATAAGTTGATAAGTTGGAACAGTCAAGAGCACCGGGTGCAAGCTTATTTATGAATTTGTTATAAAAATCGGTAACTTACTTTAAAGTAACATTATCCATTAATGTATACATATCCACTTAAGGATAGTTATTTGCAATTATCCACAAATGACATCACACAATTTTGGCAGATTTTTACACCCCCTCGTCACACTTAGTCACAAAAACTTAGAACCCACCCATCTCCAATATGACGTCACAAAGCTTTAACCCCCCCCTCCCCCCAAGAAAAAAAGTCACATTTTCTAGTTGAAAATTAGCCTGTTGCAAATTACTTTTTCATCATTTAAGGATGTATTTAAGGCTGCAGTCTAATAGCTTAACACATGTGAAGACATTGAAAACGTCATTAAATAAATTGAAAGCAATCAAATATTTTAGTGGAAGTATGTATATTATGTAATGAATCAGCAATGTAAAAATGATGACGCTGAAATACCACTATAGTGCAGTGGTGTACCCGGGTGAATTTCTTTTCTTTTATCAAAGCCTTATAAAGATATCAGGTGGTAATCGTATGATGACATGGTGGGTTATTTCTAATTTATAGCTGACAACTGTTGTAATGAACCAAACTTTCTGGGACTTGCTTCTAGTTGTGGAACTATACCCCAGCATTTATTTTTGTTATCAGTGAAAATCATTCAACGATTGAATTTTTTTCTTTAAAACAAAAAAAAAACACCCAAGAATATAGCAGAAGTTTTAAAAAAAATTAATTTCTCCACTCCTATTCCCTCCATATTTTAAAATTAATTTTAATTTCAAGGAACCAAAACCTTTTAGCTTTAAATGATTTTTGTTACACGTTCTAAGAAAAAAATGTACCAAACTACATTGTAGTTAGTAAGGACTGTGCTTTATTTCTTTTAAAGAGTTTTCATGTTAAAAAAATTTCACACGAAAAGTTTTACTGATAATTTGATAAATGTTTCGCGAGCCGAAATGTGAACACAGAAGAGCTGTAGTTCGACCACCGTTGGTATAGACATTGCAGTAACATTTTCACGGGCTCCCTGACGAAATTTTACTACCCTGGTATTTGTTCGACAACGGGTATCCGGGTTCCCGGGTACCCGTTGACAGGCCTACATATGTAACATCTTATTTAAATGATTTGTACAATAATATTAATGTCAGTTAAACTATTCCTTGTTTGCAACATATAAAGCTTAATTTGTCAGATAATAATTTGATAATGGATAAGGAAATTTAACTTTAAAAATCCGTCTAACCTCAAGAGGTTTTTTAAGGTGAGCATCAAGATTCAGGGCTAATCGCTCCCACCAGTAACCACGATGACTGCAGTTGTAAGTGGTCTGGGAAAGAAGTCTATGCAAAAGGTTCACAGCCCCAGTGAAATCTTTGCGACGTTGAAGTATCTCTACACCAATACTCAACAAACGATTGAGGACAGAGGATGCCGTGTAGCATCGCAGGAAGTCAGGCAAATCATTATTCCATCTTTGGTTTAACAAAAGGAAAAGAATATATGCTTACAATTATAAAATGTATTCTATACTTAATCTAAAAGTTGTTTAAGCACTGAATCTGAATACATAATAATAATCCTTTATGAAATATTTAAAAATGCTTACTTAGTTACACTTTCATTGGCTTCCAAAAATGTTGACTTTTCTTCCACTTGCAAGTATATCTCATACGCCTTATCCCAGGAACCTCTTAGAGTGCAGTGAAGCAAATCTGACTCAAGCTGCAGAGCTTCCTCAAATCTAGAAATAAGGCAATAAGATTTCAAAGCAAAACTTATGCTAACTTTAATTATTAAAAATAATATGACATTTCTTTTAGACTAAATAAACATCTGTATACTTCCAAGAGTGGTGACATTCAATTAAAAACCATAATTTCCTTCATTTATAATAGCAGATTTTAATTTTGTTATAATTTTATTTTCAAGACTAAGTTATCTAAAAGAAACAAGGGAAATATTTTACAATATCCAAACCTTATAACATCCTCCCTTTCTTGAAAGATGTTGTGAACTTTATCAACAGTATAAGAAGGATAGATTACTTTGCCCATATTCACCATTAACATCTGAAACCTAAAAAAATGAAGTTGTTAAGTCATTTGGTGGATTTTTAAGATATTATCTGCAATTGATTATTGTTTCTAAATAAGTAGGGATGGAGTAGAATTCAAACAGCCACTTGGTATTTTGTTACCTTTTTAAAAAAAGAAATCAACACTTACAACTGTCCTTGACCCCCATTTCCAGAATCTTCATCAACAGATGTGTTAACCACAGAAAACAGCATCATAACTCTGACAAAAACTTTTCTTGGTTCAGGTCTCAGTTTGTAGATACCTTTCAAAAACTTTTTGGCTCTTTTCATTAAAAAAATGTGTAAAGTAAATGTGTTATGTAACTTAGTTTGAAGGGTTTAGCTGGCATAATTTAAATATAACTTCAAGTATCATCATCAAAATTAAATTGTATATTTATAAAGGGTACAAATCTTAAAACAAAATGCAGATATATAAGAAGAAAAAAATTTAGAACCATACTTCACCAGCATTGCTTTAGCCACAGCTCCTGACTGAGATCCAAACAATGATGTGATCGTATTTTGTTGGCATTTCTTTAAAAGTTCTTGTACCAACTGGCCCTTCTGGCATACTGTAGACGCCATATGGTACGACTTGGCAAGTACTTTTAAGTCTGGAGCTGATAACGCACTTAGAACTTCCTCCAACTCAAATAGGTTATCATCTGTATATTAGTTAAAGAATAAATAATTGGAACACTTAGTAGTAGCACTTTATGTAATTTGAAAGATTGACATTTTGAAAAGCTTAGTAAATGATAAAAAATTTTTTAGCATGACTGACTAACATAAGAAAATTGTCTCACTGAAGCTCTTAACCCCACCCCCCCTGCCCACGCAGAGCTTCTCTGAATCTCTTAAACGTAAGCCCCAAGCAGCTCAATCTAACAGACTGAGGAAATGCATACTCTTTAACTTCTTCCCATTTCAGGGTCACAGTGTTTTGCTCTCTGAAAGTGATTTTTGACTTGTACTTCTACCTCTGCAGTACATTTGAAAATGTAGCTGGGATGAAATGGTTGCATAGAAAAAGCTTCCCACAGGTGTGAGAGATTCAGATTTCATATTAATTAACAGCAACTAGTTTTCATGATCCTTATGATGCTTCTACCTTATTATCAGCATATGCTGCAACTATTGCTGTGCAAGATTGATACTTTCAATGTACGATCACTGGCCACAATGTCATGCTAGGGTGGTATTGCTACCTAGATTACACCGAGGAGGTTGTGACAGCACCTTCAGTGACAGCAGTAAATGAAGTTTGCCCTTGTGAGCCAGAAGCAAGTCCTTGCATGACTTAAGTTTTATTTTAATCAAACTATGAGCTATCAATTGCTGATGGATGTGGCTTGAAATTTAACTTGATTTCAATTTACCCCATATGATTCTTCAAAATATCAGACATATGTGACTGACTTAGTTTTACATTACATGAACAATTTACAAATGCAAAAGATCACAATTTAAGTTTACTTACCACAAAGAATTAATTCATTTTCTATAAGTTCTTGTAAATATGGCAATAAATCATCGGCTATCTCAGGGTAGTTAAGTTTATTTAATGGAATCCAGTGTAACTTCCGACTGAACATTCTTATATACAATTTCTTAGCATTGTCTGTAAAGAGCAGAGTTAGTAATTAAATGAAATTTTCAAAAAAATAAATTTATTTAAGTCTTAATAAATAAATTCAATGTTAAATAATTTTGACAAGCTAATATAATCCCTAAAATATTCAGTTGCCTCAATAAAGAAATGTGATACCTGACAAGCCCTGAAAACAGCTGATGCATTTCATGTCTTCAGAGTTAAAAAGTTGTTTGTATGACTCATCCTCAAGAACAGACTTGAGAATTGTTTCAAAATTACTTAGATAATAAGGGACATCGTTGTTTGCATTGTCCTTCCCATCTATATTTGAATTTGCGCTACTTTCATGTTTGTCCTTTTCACTGGGATCATGCACAGAAGTTAATTGTTCAGGAAAAGTTTTACTGTCATCATTATACTTATCATTTCCTAAAAACATTTTATCACCATTAGCTTTTTTCTCACTGACATTATTGGTGTGAACACTTGCATCATCTATTTTCACATGACTATTTGCATTGTGTTGAGTACCAAGATCTTTACAGGGTCTTTTTGATGGTGGTTCTTGGCTGTTATTATCTAAATCTGTTATTTTTGTTGTTGAGTTTTCTTTTAAAGATGAGCTACAATCTGAATCCTCTTCTCCAATACCTGTTCTCTCTGGGGAGCAAATTTGCCTTCTAAGGGAGATGTTGGACTTATTTGGAGATTTTGCTTTTACATATGTAATATTATAATTTTCCTCCAAATTGTTCTGTTTACTTTGGTGTCCATTGAAAGAATCAACTTCATCTTCACTTTTGATGTCATCACAGGTTTTTGATTTATTTAATGAAAGCCTTCCTTTCCCTTTACCAGTCTTGAGACTCAAAGATTTATTATCTTCCCTATTTGATCTTGTTACAAATCCAGAAGCACAGAAACTTGACTCTGATTTGCTTTTATTAAAGTTTGGTGAAACAGCTTCTACTTTAATGATCTTCACATCATCATCTGAACAAGTGGCTTCAAAATTAGAAGCAATATATGACAATTTGTTTTCCAGTTTTTCCGCCTGCTTTTTGAACATTGATATAATTGATGGTGATCCTATCTGTGTCTGTTGGGCTGTTTTTGGTTTGCTCTTTGTCTTTGGCCTCATTGTCAAGCTCTGAGTGCCTTCCAATTAAAAATAAATATATTTTTTTTGTATGAATCACATATTTAGTAAAAGTTTTAAGGAAAATTATTAACACATACTAATACATTTAAAAAATAGAATTTTAACAGTAAAAACTGTATAGGATATCATAAATTCTAAAACAAGAAAATAAATGAAAGATTTAACTTTTTTTAAAAAACAATTATTTAGGCGTAAATTCTTTAAATTAAACTAAAAATAAAACAGTAATAAGTAGTATCTAGTGATAATTTCAACATAACTTCACAACAATAATAGAAAAAAAGGTTTTTAAGCTTTGGAAAATAAACAAATCTTAATCTTAGCACAAACCAAAATAGAATTTCTGAATGGGAAAATCACAAATTAACAAGTTTGCCATTTAAAATTCCCAAATTTTTAGACTTGTATGTTAAATGTATACCATCAATTAATTCCTCTCATAATCTGGCTTGTAATGATTTTAAAAAAATGAAAAATAATTCAATCTCCATACTTAATAAAATCACAAAATTAAATACCCCAGTATTTCACTACACATTTGTTTAGTTTAAAGACTTTTAAAGCAATGTGAGCAAGTCAAGTCACAAGAATTAGCGATAATAATAGTACTACTAATAATAATTACAATTACTTGTTTTTCTGGTATATTTTTATTTTCAAATTCAAGGGCATCTTTTTATGATCTTATCTTATCAAGGGCATCTTTTTATGATCTTATCTTATCTGTTACAGATGTTCCTTTTATAATTTTTATACAGAAGACAGGGCGCCTAAGGGAAATGGAGGCCCTAGGCCTAGGCAATAGAAAAATTTAAAAATAAATATGGAAATGGAAAGATTCTTGTGTGAGGCCCCTACTAATACCTAGATGGCTGCCTAGTTTGCCTACCCTTAAAGCTGACCTAGAAGAACATTATTATTATTGCATCCTAAATCTTAGGCTTATCTATGGTCCATCGTGTATTTAGTGTATGTTTACTCTAGCCCTTGCATTTTTATTAAAGTTTTAAATGTGATGTAATATTCAATCATCATTAAAAATAATTAAAATTATGTGTAGCCTATAACTATGACTTATACTTATACCGTTATTTTATGACATAATCATATAATATAATCAAATTACCATTAGTATTAGTAAAAGTCTAACTCTAAATACTCACTAACACTACTCTAATTACTAATTACTCTAAAAACTTCAAGTGTAATTTAAACTTTAAGGTGCATATAGTTAGATTTTACTTCATTTTTCTACTTAGGCTAGGTTAAGGTGACCAGATTTTCCGGAGCGCAAAGCGGGACAGGTTCGAGCGGGGGGTCCCCCTAGACTTTTGGGGGAGTGGACCCCTCTTCGATGGAAATGTTAACTTAAACCATTTGTGAAAAATTACTGCAAGGCACTCTTTCCTGAAGAGCAAATACCAGTTAGAAAATTAAAAGTGTTTAATCTCATACGGTATTATTACAGGAAATAGCTTCATATCCTTCTGTTTGGACGTGTCTGTAGACACTGTCACAAAATTCAAAACATTTAATTCTGCCTTAAATTGGATAATTATTTATGGACACAGCAGATTCGTGACAATAGCTTCACACTTGTTCGTGCGCAAGTGAATTTTGGAATAAAAAACTTTTGCATTAGTTTGCTGTGATTATGAAAAAGCGTGTGGTACGCCAAGGTACCCTCTGCAGCAGCCAACTGAGCTTCCTTTTCACCTAACTCAGATCTTGAATAATAGTTCGTAATTGTCCCTCCTGAAGATGCTGACGATTTCTGGGCGTTTTTGTGACGATCCGTATTCAGATGCTTCACTATATCTCCCCGCTGTGAGCGACAGAGAACTGAGTAATTCAAAGTAAAATAAATGATAAATGTAAATAATAAAAATAAAAATTTTAATTTTTTACGTGATTCATATTTGCGTAAAAAATATGATTTGTATAGACAATAAGAATTTTTAAAAAAAGTCTTGTTTACAGAAAAAAGTGGGACAATGGGCATCCCGCCGGGACAACCGAGAGTCCGCGGGACATGAGGTCTGAAATCGGGACTGTTCGCCTAAATCAGGACGTCTGGTCACCTTAGGCTGGGTACACCATTTCAATTAGAATTAAGTATTAGCTTTAATTATAATACTTTTTTAAAAAAATCAATTATTAATATTAATAATACTAATTATGATTATGATTATTAGTACTTAGTAATTAATTATTTTAATAATTAAAATAATTATATTTAAGCTTGTTAACGGTTAACCGGTTAGCCGGTCCCCAGATCAGGATCGGTCATCTTTATTCAGGACCGCAGGACCGTGTAACCGAAAAGAAAACAACAACAAAAAAAAAAAAAAAAACCCCACTAGCGGTAATGTAGTGAAAAAAACCAACACAAGCCGTAACGCGCCTCTCCCTCTCGCTTTGTCACGGTGAGTAAAAGCGATACCACGATCCAGCTGACAAGTAGCTAGGTTGGCATTCAAACTAATCAAACCTTCAGTCTCCAAGCTGTAAGCGTGCGTACATGAGGCGTTATAGCCTTGCTTCACTGAAGTTCACAACTAATAGTACTAGTTACTAACAGTGCGTGTTTGATGTCAACAACATTCAAGGTCGAGGCTGTTTCTATTTATATTTATAGTCTGTTTCTTATAAAGACAAAGAAAGCTATAAAAGCATATGACCCCGTGACCTATCCGCATTTTCTGATCACCGGTTTATAGTCCATTTCAGGCATTCAAAAAACGTATTGGCGCACGCCGCTTAGTGAAGTACATGTACCTATATTACGAGAGGTATTTGAAAGACGTAGCAAAGATACCGGGCGATTAATCGGCCCACAAATTCGAGTTCGGTCTTTTAGTGACAGTTTCCCTGCTAGTCAAAGGCATTTGATTACCACATTAATAGTAGTTATAGTACGCCGTGTGTAGCTCAAACCCTATTTGAACAGAAAAAAACGGGGAGGGGGAATAGGGCAAATCGCAAAATTCAATTATTCTGGCGAGTTGACGATCGAAAAATAATGTTTTTTAAAATAAATTCCATTCTATCATAGTTTACTCCGTAGCTTTATAATTTTGTTATCTTATTAATTTTAATATGAGAGTTGATCAGCATCACACACAAGAGAGGTAAACATGACGTCACAACGGACGGGGCGAGGCGTTGGTTTTTGAAAGTAATAAAAAATACCTCGCTAAGTTTAATGAACGATTGAACCTGTCCTCTTATTTTGACCCACAACGGACGGGGCGAGGCGTTGGTTTTTGAAACTAATGAAAAATACTTCGCTAATTTTTACGAACGATTGAACCTGTCCTCTTATATTGACCGGTGAACTACGAGTCCTCAAAATAAAATATAAAAAAGACAATTAACCATCACTGTTTAGTTTATTTTTTGGATTAAAGAAAAATGCTCTGAATTGAGGACAATGCGGAAAGAGCTGAACGCAAGCGGGGGGAAGCGGGCTTTGATGCCATCAGACGACGCGAGGCGACAACATTCTCTTGTTAGTTCTCAAAACATTAGGGATATAAATAAGGATGAGCGGTTAACCGGTTAACCGGTCTTTTTTTGAATGGTTAGCCGGTCCTCAAAAACGAGCGGTCTTAATAACCTTAATAATATTATATTATTTATGATTTATGCCTACCTAATTACTAATAATAAAATAAACAATAGTCAATAAAAATAGTAATATAGTTTATTTTATATAGTATATAGTGTTACTAATACTAATGAATCAATTTAATTAATAATTACTAATACTAATGCCATTCACTAATGCCTATTAAACTATTTAAAATACTCAATTGTCAATATTGAAAAATATTGAATATTGTCATTAATTTAAATAATTTTTAATAATCAAGTTACAAAAAAATATTGTGTTACATAACAAACAAACCTACAAATTTACAAGGCACAATCACAGGTGCTTTCTTTAGTCCTTAGTCAGTAAATATTAATTTTAGTCTTTACTTTTACTTAGTAGTTTACTAGTAGTAGTAGTACTTCAAACTTAAAGTTAGTAGTAGTAGATTAGGCACTCGGCTTGGATTGGGCGTGAACAGACTCTGAGTCTGAGTACAGACTTGAGACTGATCTGAGTTCTGAACTGTTTTTTTCCCTGGGAGGTTTAATGTTTTTGTTCAAACTAAGACATGTTTTTAAGTAATATTAAGCTACAGTAGCTCTAAATTTTCGGTCTCTAAATTTTGAACGTTGAAGCATTTTAATATTTTTTATAAATACCATAGCCATAGCCCGCGAATTATAAATATACTTTGTTTATGAAAACTTTATTTGCCACTCTTCTTCTTTTCGTCTTAGTTTTCTCATTTACGGTGTAATGGTAAATAAAATAGTCTAATCATGTACAGAGTCACGAAACAATAAATAAACTTAAAATAAATTATGGCCAAAGTGTTAGTGCGCTGCGGTACAAAAACAATTCTAAAAAAATAAAAATAAAAATCGGTCACGGGTTCAAACCCCGGTTCTGGCACCCCTACGGGTAGATGATGCTCGTTAAAACCTTGGCTGGTAGTTCATCTAGGAGAAGGAAACTCCGAATACAAATCCTCCGCTGCCTTGCGGCTATACCTTGCGGGAAAGGCTAAGGGAGTAAACCCTGAAAGAAAATCAGGAATTGGAGCACCTACAGGCGGTCTATACATAAGACTTATGTACATACCGGCAGCTCCTGCGACGCCAATGGCAGCCAAACTGCATCGACGCAAGGCGTTCCCTTGGTTACACCATTGACGTGGAGAGGGGGGATATGCTGTATGGGCAGCAGCTAATTCTCCATAATACCCGCCCAGGCTTGCATCACCTCTGGAGAGGACACTCCAGCGTCGCCGCAAGGTGTCGACAAAACACGGGAAGCAGCAGTTACCGGTTATAAGCCAAAGCTCAATTGACGTAGAGCTAGGCGCCAGGGGCTGCTTCCGACGGTGGGAGAGACTACCAATGTCTCACTGGACAGCTACCGCCCGCCTCAAACTGGGCAGCCCCAAGTCAAATAGGTGTTATCCCGTCATGGCCTGCCTTCTCCACTGGGTGCGTGGAGATTAGAGTACCACTCAACAAGTGGGCCACTAAGCCCTGCACCAAGAAATACAAAAAAGAAAAAGAAGACCCCAGCTCTTCGAATCGCTAGCTGGAACGTGAGGACTATGTGTCCCGGCATCACTGATGATCTGCAGTCCATAAACGACACACGGAAGACAGGAATAATCGATAGAGAACTTAAAAGGCTAAAGATTGACATAGCATGCCTTCAGGAGACCAGGCTCCCAGACAACGGTTCACTCAAAGAGGCCAATTACACCTTCTTCTGGCAAGGCAGACCGAAAGACGAACCTAGACAGCATGGTGTGGGTTTCGCTGTTAAAAACACTCTTCTACCATCCATTGAACCACCGTCATCAGGCACGGAGAGGATCCTCACTCTAAGACTCAGAACAACTGCGGGCCCAGCAAACATTCTTAGTGTGTATGCCCCAACACTCTATTCAACTCCGGAAGAGAAGGACCAGTTCTATGGAGCGTTAGACCAGGCAATAGCCGGCATCCACAAAGACGAGGCAATCTATCTCCTAGGAGATTTCAATGCTAGAGTGGGGAGCGACCACGAAGCCTGGCCCACCTGCCTTGGACTATTTGGAAGAGGAAAGTTAAATGAAAATGGACAAAGGCTTCTGGAATTGTGCTGCTCACGAGGCTTGTGTGTGACCAACACTTTCTTCAAGTGCAAGGATATACATCAAGTATCTTGGAGACACCCTCGATCCCACCAATGGCACCAGCTGGACCTCATTATCACCAGGCGTGCACAACTAGCTAGCGTCCTACTCACTCGCAGCTATCACAGTGCCGACTGTGACACGGATCATTCCCTTGTCGCCAGCAAAGTACGAATAATGAGGAAAAACTCGTACCACACAAAGAAAAAGGGAAGTCCACGCATCAATACCTCCTGCATGAAAGACCCTGCGATAGCGCAGCTGTTCAAAGACAAGGTGAAGGAAAGTCTCTCAAAGATGTCCCCATGCGTCACCATTGACTCCAAATGGACGCAACTGAGAGACACAATCTATACATCCGCAATACAAGCCTTTGGCAAAAAATCTCACAAAAACACGGACTGGTTTGATGAACATTGGGACGAGATGAAACCCGTCACTGAAGCAAAAAGGAAAGCTCTTATGGCTTACAAGGAAAAGCCTACACCTGACAATTTGCATGCTTTAAAAACAGCTAAGTCACTTGCCCAAAAGGTTGCACGTAAATGTGTCAATACCTACTGGCTTAAGCTCTGTTCCAGTATACAATCAGCTGCAGACATGGGCAATGCAAAAGTCATGTACGAAAACATCAAAAAGGCAACGGGCCCCTTGACGTCAAAAGCTGCTCCCCTAAAGTCCAAAAATGGAGAAATTATTCAAGACCAGGCAGCACAGCTAAAACGGTGGGTTGAGCATTATCTGGAATTGTATTCAACAGTTACCACAGTCTCCAGCACCGCTCTAGATGACATCCCAGATATGCCACTCATGGAAGAACTTGATGTCGTGCCCACACAGGAAGAGCTGAGCAAAGCAATTGACAGTCTAGCTTGTGGAAAAGCGCCTGGGAATGATGGAATACCACCAGAGGTTCTAAAGAGTGGCAAGACAGCTTTACTCCAACCATTGCACGAGATTCTGTCCCTCTGCTGGGAACAGGGCTACATCCCCCAAGACCTAAAGGATGCAAATATAGTGACACTATATAAAAACAAAGGTGATAGGAGTGATTGCAATAATTATCGCGGCATTTCACTCCTTAGTATTGTAGGAAAGACCTTTGCCCGCGTTATACTAAAACGTTTACAAAGCCTAGCATCCCGCGTCTATCCAGAATCTCAGTGTGGTTTCCGGTCCGGTCGGTCTACCATAGACATGGTGTTCTCCATACGACAGCTCCAGGAAAAATGCAGAGAGCAGCAGATGCCACTATACATTGCATTTGTGGACCTTACAAAAGCCTTCGACTTAGTCAGTCGCAACGGGCTATTCCAAATACTGGCAAAAATTGGATGTCCCCCTCACCTACTTGCCATCATCAGACAGTTCCATGAAAATATGCTTGGCACAGTACAGTTCGATGGAGCTAAGTCAGAGGCCTTCCCTGTCAGCAGCGGAGTTAAACAAGGTTGTGTACTCGCACCAACACTCTTCGCAATATTCTTCTCTGTACTTCTTCGATACGCATTCAAGGATAGCAGTGAGGGAATCTGGTTACATACCAGAGCTGATGGAGGACTTTTCAACACTGCCCGCCTCCGAGCCAAGACCAAAACGACGGATGTCCTAATTCGAGAGCTACTATTTGCGGATGATGCGGCACTAACAGCACATACAGAATCTGGTTTGCAACAACTCGTGTCAAGCTTCTCCAATGCCTGCAAAGAATTTGGTCTGCAAATCAGCTTGAAAAAGACAAACATCATGGCCCAAGACACTCGACCTCCTCCTACCATAAATATCGATAATGAAAACTTGGAGGTTGTGGACAGCTTCACCTACTTGGGATCCAAGGTCTCCAATACACTGTCCATTGAAGAAGAAATAAACAGCAGAATTGGCAAGGCAGCCGCAACAATGGCTAAACTAAATAAGCGGGTCTGGCAAAACACCAAGCTAACGGAGAAAACCAAACTGTGCGTCTATCGAGCCTGTGTCATCAGTACACTACTATATGGGAGCGAGACATGGACCACTTATACATCACAAGAGCGTAAGCTTAACAGCTTCCATTTGAGATGCTTGCGCCGCATCCTTGGTATTAAATGGCAAGAAAAAGTGCCTAATAGTGAGGTACTAACGCGTGCCAATACCCAAAGCATGTTCTCAATTCTTAGTGAAAGACGCCTGAGGTGGCTAGGACATGTCAAAAGAATGAGCCCCGGCCGCATCCCGAAGGACCTCCTATATGGTGAACTTGCTTCAGGAAAGAGGAAAACAGGTCGCCCACGCTTGCGATTTAAAGATGTCTGTCAAAGGGACATGAAAGCAGCCAAAATACATACAAGTGACTGGGAGTGTAAGGCAGAAGACCGATCTACGTGGCGCACAGTTGTCAAAGAGGGCGTCATAGTAGCCGAGGAGCGAAGAATGGAGGAGGCTGCAGACAGAAGAGCTAGGAGAAAGGCCAAAACATTTGGAAGCACAGAACTCGTGTGTAAAAACTGTGGCAAAGACTGTCACTCAAGGATAGGACTGCACAGTCACTCGAGGAAATGCAACCCAACCCAACGGTGATGCACCATCGTCTCGCGAGACGGAAGGATGCCGGATNGGGGGGGGGGCAGCAGCATATAGTACAAATCCTTCAAAAATCAAAATCTTCAAAAATCAAATGAAAGGAAACTTGGGGATGCAAGCAAAGAAAATAAGTCTAAAGCAATATTGGTGTTTTGTTTTAACAAAAAGGCAGTGGCTATTGAGACGCTAGCGTCTTAATAGCCCACAGGCTATTGAGACGCAAACAAAATAATAAGCCAATGAAAATTAAGTAGTCGTCCTTGACTGACATCACGCACCAAGTGGGGTAAGGGCGGGGGTCATGCATTTGTGACGGTGTGTGAGAGTAGGGCTGTCAGTATTGTTGAAAAATGCTGCCCGGGTACCCGTCCAAAATTTGAACGGGTACCCGGGTTACCCGTTCGATATGCCTCAAAATTTTCGTATTTTTTTTAATGCCCGCTATTACTACCATTAGCCTTTTACTGCTTTGTTTATTGGGGAAATGCAAATTTTGATATGAGTCAACGATTGTAAAATGATGTCATTGAAATACTACTGTAGTACAGTGGTGCAAAAACAGTGAGCAGAGGGGTGGTAAGGTGATTTTTTGAGCGGGGGGTGGGGGTGTTCTAATGGTATGATGACATGGCGGGTTATTTCTAGTTCATTGCTGTAGCTGACAAATTTTTTAATTAACTAAACTTTTCAGGACTTGCCCCTACTTAGTGGACCCATCTCCCAGTATTTATTTTTGTAACACTGTACAGATTGTTCAAATGATTGAAATATGATTTTATAAATACAAATTTTTTTTAAAAATTACCCCCCATCCCAGAATATAGCAGGTGTTTATTTCTTTTTAAGTATATTGGGGATGGGATTGGAGACATATTTTAGTGTGTGTGGGGGGGGGTAGATAAAAGAAATTGGCGCGTCTCAATCGGTAACATAGATGAGCGGTGTATTTCAAAGCCAAGGTAATTTCTAGCCAATCCTAGTTATCACTCTTGTGTCCTATTTCGTGTCATACTGAGGGGATGGACCCACCCCCCACCATTTATTTTCGTTATTATAGTGAAAATCATTCAACGATTGAAACATTTTTTAAAAAAGTATTTGGTGGAGATAGGAGTGGAGACACGCGTGCGTCGGTTGGTGGGGGGGGGGGGATTTGGCTCGCTCTGTCAGTATCAACGATGAGCGGCGTATTTCAAAGCCAATGTGAAGGTCATTTCAAGCCCTTCCTAGTTAATAGTATTTATCGGCGTTGTATTTTATTTTCCTTACTTGAACAATTCAAAGAAAAAAAACCTTTTTGTTTTAAATGATTTTTGTATAATGTCTTTGGAAAAAAAGTATATCAAAATACTTTGTAGTTTATTGTCGAGACCGTGTTTTATTTCCTTTTAACACTTATTTCATCTTAAGCATTTTCATGTTAATACGTATTTCACAGTATTTATTTCAAACGAAAAATTTTAATTTGATAATTTATTCTTGAGCCGAAATTTGAACACATAAGAGCCACAGTTTAAACACTGGTGGTTACGATATTGTAGTACCATTTTCACGGGTACCCGGGCGCCATTTTACTACCCGGGTAATTGATCGTCAACGGGTACCCGGGTCCCGGGTACCCGTTGACAGGCCTATGTGAGAGAGTGTTAAATATGATGTCACATGTAAATTAGCAACTTAAAATAAAACTTCTACAAAAATGTTCGATAGCTTGCTATTTCTTTAAAAAAAACAAATTACACAAACTATTTGGGTAAGAAGACATAAATTTAAGCTTTATTTATGAACTAATACTAATAAAAGTAGACGTTTCGGCTAATGCCGTCATCAGTACAATAACATAAATAATTAGACTACTTACATAAATCTTAAAACATATTATATGATAAAAAATGAAAAGAAAGGAAAAACAAAAACAAAGAAGGACACAGAATATAGGGAAAAGGAGGAAGCTAAAGTATCTAAAGTAACAGTGAAAGCCACAACGGGAAAACGATTTTGCGTATGGATGCGTACGGAGGAAGGGGGAGGGGTGTCTCCACTGAATGGGTACTTACGCACAACAAATATAATTTGCATAATACCAAGCCTAGTAACGTAAACCGCGCAGACTCTAACGGCATTTGTAACTGACTGACTGAGTCAAGACTGATATGCAATAATGTTTTATAAATTATATTTAAATGCAAACGAAATTCTGAACTTTTAAATTCAGACCAACAAACGGAAACGTTCACACATTGCTAAAATATATCCGTCTGATTTATATTTCCATTTCTTGAAATTAGTAGATGTTTCTCTTTCGCCCAGCGTTTCAGCCGTTGAGTTATATAAACATAACGGGATGGCGATTTCACTGCTTATATCTTTATCTATATATATAAAAATGAAAATATGTCTGTGTGTGTGTGTGTGTGTGTGTGTGTGCTTGTCCGTGGTAACTGACTAAACTATTCATCCGATCGTCATGAAAATTTTTAAGACTGTTGAGTACCCTCACGGAATGGTAACTGGCTACTTTTTTTTCTCAATCTAACACTAAAGGGGCGCCGGGGGCCCCAAATGTGAATTTTTGCTTATATGAGCTATATAAAAAATAATTTAATCGCTAACTACTTGCTTTTTTGATTGATCTTAACCAAATTTTGCAATTAAATTCTTGATAGCCATTATTTAAATACCATAGTGCACTAAGTTCCAAATGGCAACTCCTTCGAGGCTGGGGGCCCAAAATACGTGTTTTCTTAAACGTTTACGAATTTTTTCACTATTCAATTATTAAAGGTCTTGACAAATAATGATAAATGTATCCATTATTATCCATCTTAAAATAAACAGTTGTTTTGAGCTTTATATCTTGCCCCGAATGGGCCCCTGGGGCCCTTAATGTCGTTTTTTGCCTATATAAGCTATATAAAAATTATTTTAAGCGATAGCTACTTGATACATTGATGGATCTTAAACAAACTTGGTATATAAATACTTTATAGTCAATATTAAAATATTATAAGGCACTAAACTCCTAATGGCAACTCCTTCGAGGCTGGGGGCCCAAAATACCTGTCCTCTTTAACGTTTAAGATTTTTTTCACTATTCAATTATTAAAGGTCTTGACAAATAATGATAAATGTATCCATTATTATCCATCTTAAAATAAACTGTTGTTTTGAACTTTATATATTGCCCTGAATGGGCCCCTGGGGCCCTTAATGTCGTTTTTTGCCTATATAAGCTATATAAAAATTAGTTTAAGTGATAGCTACTTGCTACATTGATGGATCTTAACCAAACTTGGTATATAAATACTGGATAGTCAATATTAAAATATTATAGGGCACTAAAGTCCTAATGGCAACTTCTTCAGGGTTGGGGGCCCAAAATACCAGTTTTAGTAAACGTTTAAGATTTTATCCCT
>MUZC01004541.1:221725-240643 GCA_002072015.1 Radix auricularia | reverse complement strand
ATGCGTTACCCTTCTCCGCCCCCACCCACAGGCGCGTGACGTCATGCATGGACGGCCCCTTCATGCATTGTTGAAGACAATAAAATTAGAACTTTCTATTACTTCTATTGTATTTTTTTCAATAAATTCCACATGAAAAACACACTGTTACATTTAAATATGTATTTACTGTAAGGCAATAGAATATTTTTGTAGAAATTTTATTTAAAGTTGCGCATTTACATGTGACATCATATCTAACACACTTTCACACATCGTCACAATGCCATTACCCACTCCCTTACCCCACTTGGCGCGTGTCATCAGTCAAGGACGACCCCTAAATAGGCCAACCTTAAATACTTAATTTTCATTGGCTTATTTTGTTTGCGTCTCAATAGCCTGTGGGCTATTAAGACGCTAGCGTCTCGATAGCCTGTGGGCTATTAAGACGTTAGCGTCTCAATAGCCACTGCCTTAAAAAAATACTATGTGGTACTCACTCACTTAACCTGGTAATAAATGATATGATCAAATCATCATTAGGGGCCGTCTGTAAATGACATCACGCGATTTTGGCTGTTTTTACCCCCCTCCTCCCCTGGTCACACTTTCATGTCGTCACAAAAACTAAGACCCTCTCCAATATTACGTCACAAAGTTTTGACACCCTCCCCCACCCCAAATCCGTATTTTCTTATTGACAATAAGCATGTTTCAAATATTTAAAAACTTTTTTTACATTAAAATCTTATCTTATATGTTACAGACGCTCCTTCTGTACAGAAGATTATTGCATCCTACGTATTTCTATGGATTATGTTTAGTCCTGTATTCTTACTAGAGTTTTAAAAGATGATAAAGTGTTGGCTTTCCTTGTTTCTTCAGGCAACCCATTCCACGTCCGAATACCGGACGGAAAAAAAGAAAACGTGTATGTGTTTGTTCTTGCATATGGAATAAGAAAGATGTTTTTATCTTTATGTCTATTTGAGGGTTGTATTAAGTTATCTTTGTGTTGTATTTCTAAATTAGAAATATATTATATATATTTATTAGGGCTGTTATCGATTAAAATAAATTTAATCGTTAACTTTTGAAAAATTACCGATTAATTAATCGATAATTTTGTTAAGTCTAGAAATAAAGATGTATGACGTCATTAAAATGAAAATTTCAAGGGAAGTAATAAAAACAGGCAATTGATATTTTTATTAAGTTATTTTTAAAACATAGTTAATGAAAATAAGTTAAATAACGTATTAAAGTTTAGGTACTTGAATGAACATTTCTAAATAATTTTAAAATATAAAAGTAATACAACCATATAGAAATTGTTTGATGATTAACAAAAAGATAAAAATCATCTTTTTATCCCAAGTGGTTCAAAAGTTATGATTTTTTTCTAAGACCTCATAATCACTTTTTTCACTAGGTTGTTTTCCTTCACATTGTGTGCCATTTTATGGCATTTTTTTAAAAAATGCCCATAACTTAAGTATTTAATTTAATTTAATTAAACTTAAAAGATATAATATTTTTAGGACATATATTTTAAATATAAGTAGTTCAATATAAAATGTATAAATTTAAATTTTGTTATTGTTAGATAAATAAAAACAATGTTTTTTTTAATATCATTGTCCTTATAAAACAGGTTATTTTAAAATTAAAGCAAACACCCTTCACCCCCTTTTTTTAACGGAGAAGTTTGTACGTAAAAAAATAATAAAAACTATCATTATTTTATTAATAAATCGATTTTTAAAAAAAATCTTTTATTTTAATCACTATTTTATCGATTAAATTAATTTTAATCGATAAAATAATTTACTGATTAATCGAGAAATTAATCGGTAATTTCCGCAGCCCTAATATTTATTGTAGGCTACGTCTGCAATATATTTAATATCGTACTTAGGGGTGTTCTGGATTTTAATTTTCAAAATCCGACAGGAGCAAGATTAGTACAGATTTATTAAATGAAATCTGATCGCAGCCTACACCGGAGTTGGATTTGCATAAAATGGCCAGATCCCGCAGTTTCCAGAGCTGTTAAAAAAAATATTTTTATGTCTCTACTGGCCATTCACATTTTGCCGGATTTATGAAGTGAAATGCTGCCGAAGCCGGAGCGGATGTGTAAAAATGGCGGGATTCCGAATTTGACGGATTCTAAATCGGGTACATCCCTAATTATAACTAGCACTGTCAATATTGATGAATAAAGCTGCGCGGGTACTCGTCCTAGACGCCGCATAATTTTCGCGGCCGTGACGGCTATAGAACGCAACCCAGCTAGCCCATATCCCTCCACCTCAATTCACACATTAGCAAACAGCAAACTTTAAAAAAATGTACTATTGTACTCAACAAACTTTTATTCCTGCTGTAAATGCATTAGTCATACTCATAAACTAAAACTGCTTTAAACTGAACGTTCAAACAAATGTCAAAAACAATGACGTCACGTTTAGTCAGCTAACTGGGCCCAGCAACTTGAATGTTAATGCTTGGCGACTGTTAATGTTCCCTATTGGTTCGTGTGAAGGAAAAAAATCGTGTGCAAAGTTACAAAGCATCCATTTTTTTGTGCTATACTAAAAATTTTCTGCGCGTTAATCTAAACCACTGCGCGGCTTCGGCCAGAGAGAGCTGCGCGGCCGCGCAACCACGGTGCGTCGACATCTGTGGGTGGGTGATAACAGTTTTGACATCATCAAACATTTACTTATCAAAACTTTAAGTTTTAAAATTTAAATAAAGCCCACATTATTTTCACCCCTTTGTTTTGTCCAGATTTAACAAAATAATAATATTTTTTTTTAATTGAAAGAACAAAAAAACGAGAGAAAAAATCCATTTATTTTTTGTTATTGTAGTCTTAGTCAGTATCTTTGAACAACTAAGATATACATTTAAAATGTCTTTTAGACTGCGCGCTTTTTAACATGGTCGCGATAGGAGTGGAGGAAGGAATGAGAAGGAGGGGGGGAGGGTAGATTTAATTTTTAAAAAACCAAAGAAAAAAAAATCGTTTGCCTGTCTAGCTGGTAACTGGTAATTTAAAAATAATGTAACGTATTTTTTTTAAAAAAAAAAAGCTTATTAACTTCCTGTCATTGATTCATTCAAAGAACCTAATTTTTTTATTATTATTTTTTTTTTTAAATTTTGTTGTTGTTGTCTTTTATGATTTTTCTTTCATGTTACGAAAATACCTTGTAGTTTGTCAGAACTTTATTTTATTTTTCTCAAGCAATTTCGTATTAAAAGTATTTAACAGGGACTATTTCAAGCGAAAAATATTTATTTGATAAATTTTGCGAGTCGTACACATCTTAAGACGCGTGAAGCTTTATAAAACGTCATTAAATAAATTGCTAACAATGAATTAGTTAAGTGGAAATTTTATTTTAAGTTGCTGGATGTTTTGATGTGACATCACATTTCTACTCCCTCCCCATCGTCCCAGATCCTTGACCACCCTCGCCCTAGGCCATATGCGTATGACGTCATTTATGGACGGCCCCTTAGAAGTTAGAAGCAGCCCATTTCTTTCATATTGTGAGAAAAAAAATTATTTATCTTTTCTTCATAGAATAATTAGACGGCTCATTATTTTTAAGCACGTCGAATAACTAACCTTACAACCTGTCATTGAAACCAGGTTGCGGTGGGAAAGTCGAATGGATGTTATAAAGCATTTGACTTATCAAATTGGTCAAACATATGGTACATTGACATTGTTCAGCATTTACAAGAACACAAATATAGATAGCTAATAAGAGATGGAGGACATGGACTACTTTTGTAACTACAACTATTCCAATTCCTAATTGTACTGTCGTGATATGTTACGAGAAGGATCTGATTAGTAGACTCATGCAGGGAAAAAATTGTGATATTGGCAATAAAACTTTTGAGAAGCTACTATGCTTTTTAAAAATTTGAGATTGGACACTCACTTTAATGCCATCCATGTAATACTGGCAAATGGAATCCAAAATAATAAAAACTTATGGTAATAAAAACCTCAGATAGACATAAGGATAAAAACAAAGTTTCTTATTCCGTTTGCAAGAACAAACACATAAACGTTTTCTTTCTTACGGTCGTGGAATGGGTTATCTGAAGAAACCAGGAAAACCAACACTTTATCAATTTTTAAAACTCTAATATGAATGCTGGGCCCGAAACAAACCATAGATAAGTGTAGGTCGCAATAATTTTCTGTACAGAAGGAGCGTCTGTAACAGATATGATAAAATAGATAATGTAGATGTAGATTAAAAAATTGATTTAATCTAAGTTATCGAGTACATCGGAGAAAAAGTTGCTATTCGTGGGTCAGTGTGGGTGCCATTGAAAATAGACAAAGACCGCTGACATATATTTCTTTGTTAAAAATATAAAAGAAGATGAACTCTATAAAAATAAAGATTTTTTTTTACATCAGATCTAGTACGCATAGGGGGCGCGGTAGTCTAAGTTGAAGCGAGCTGGATTACCGAACCGCTGCAAGAACCCGTGTCGCGAGTTCGAACCGCGGATCTGGCAAGGCCCCGGGGCATTGTGCTTACAATCCCATGCTCGTTAGTGGTCATTGAAACTTGTGAACGCTACCTCACTTGCTCCCATGGACCTTCATGGTCTGTAAGGGATATTTATTAACTCCACAGTAGCCGGTCCCAAGCGAGTAGGAGGGTTGCGCGAAGCAACCCTTCCCGTAAAAAAGAGCCTTGCTATAAAAACACGAGCGAAGATAAAAATAGGAAACTCGGACCTTGGAGACGACGGATCTCTTAACAGCTGGGTTTCAAAGCCAATCGGAAACCACCCGGACCACCACCAGCTTAGGAACATGGAACGTAAGGACCATGTTCGAAGCTTGTAAAACTGCCCAAGTTGCTGCCGAAATGCGACGGTACAGCAAAATGACCCCAAAAAAACTTAATGACACTAGTAATATTTAGGCACAGTCAGCTGGGATTTCCCCGCACATGAGATGATCTGGTATACGTAAGTACTGGGAGTAGTTAGATTAAGGAGATTTTGCTTACTAATGCGCACACCGAGGGGTCTCAATGTCAAAATTAATTTGTTGGTCTGCTTATCTATTTAAAACCATTTGTAAAGATCGATTAGACAGACGCCTTTGTTACAGACATACAAGGTGTCCAGACAAGCAATGACACACTTTTTAATAAATACCTATGGATATAAGAAAAAATTAAGTGTTAAATGACATAAGCTATTCAATGCCAGTCACGTGACATTAAGAAGTAAAAGGACGCTTCCTTTAAGGCAGGGGTCTCCAAACTTTTCTGATTGAGGGCCGCATTAAATTCTAAAACAGCAGCTGGGGGCCAACTACACATAGTTTTGTGGTAAACTATATGTAACAATAGTATCTTTTTGGAGATTTAAAAGTTTCGGGGGCCGAAAAAGAAGGACTCGCGGGCCGCATCTGGCCCGCGGGCCGTAGTTTAAAGACCCCCTGCTTTAATGCAAGGGTAACAGGACGAGAGATGTGAGCAGAAGTAGGGAGAGGAGAAGAAAGAGGCAAAGGTTTTAGGTCTCACTCACTGAACTTACTGTACTTTGTCATGGCAAACAGTAAATTCACAAGTGAAATTCGGATAAACTCGAGGAGGTCCCTAACTTTAAATATCTAGGGGCTATAATATCCGATGAAGGCTCAAAGCCAGAAATTCTGGCCAGAATGGCCCAAACAACTGCAGCATTAAGCAAACTTAAACACATCTGACAAAGCAAGGAACTCTCCCTGAGATCAAAGATTCGACTAATGCGCTCTTTGGTGATGTTGGTCTTCTTGTATGGTTGTGAGGCTTGGACGCTCACTGCAAACCTCCAAAGAAGAATTAATGCGCTAGAAATGAGATGTTTTCGAAAGGTACTAAACATCTCCTACACAGCGCACATCACGAACGAAGCGGTCCGCGATAAAATAAGTGCTGTCATTGGATTTTCTCACCTCAATTAAAAAGAGGAAACTACGATGGTACGTACACGTGACAAGAACTGGAAGTCTCTCAAAGACGATATTGCAAGGCACAGTCCAGGGAAGAAGAATAAGAGGCAGACCAAGGAAGAGATGGGAGGACGATGTCAAAGAGGGGACCGCCTGTCATTTAGCGACTCCCAGAAGGCAGCACAGGACCGTGACACTTGGCCATGAGAAAGTGTGCAGCTCAAAATGGTGCCTCAACGACCCAACTACGGGTTAAGCGACAGTTCAGTTCAGATATAGTGACTTGTAATGATCTGGTAGCATTTCTCATTTTCCCAATTTCTTCCATCTTTAACAATTTTCTGCTGAAATCATTATTTAATTTCCCGTTTGCTTACTAGATTCAATTCGTGTATGTGAAAAAAAAAATCCTTCTATATCTTTTCTGTTACAGACGCTCCTTCTATACAGAAGATTATTGTGTCCTACGCTATAGTTACTAATGAAGAAATAAAAAAATCTAACAAAACTTTAGACCTTTAAAAAAAAAACAACTTTTACTAATAAGAATATAAAGCTAAAATTGTACCTTACTACTAAAATAGGAATCTTCTTTATGGGTCCCATCCACAAAAGAAAACATAGATCAACTAAAATTTTAAAAAGAAAAAAGAAAAAAAAAGAACAAAACAATTTATTACTGAATAGGTTTTTATGCCCTTGTTATAAGAGTTTTTCACCCGAATCGGCGTATTTATTTCAGACAATCCTATTATACTACAGATTTGCTATCGCTCTATACATATCCATGGTCCATGGTTTATATTTAATCTTGCATTTTTATTAGAGTTATATTTTGCATTGATTGTCAATATATTTTCCCTACATAAATTAAACTTAAATATTTCCTTTGACGAGAGAAAAAATTATTTTCTGCTTGCACTCATAATTTATGTTTCAAAGAGATAAAGTGTTTATTTTTAAAATTTGTTCTATAACTAAAATTTCATTTTGAGCCAAAAGTTACCCCAATCCTTCATTACACTCACAGCCCTTGAGATGCAAATATTTTTGACAGCGATACCAGGAGTAATCTACCGTTGAAAGGATTCTGTAATTTTTTTCTAACTGGTTCGTGTTTTTCTTTCATTCTTTCTTTCTTTCAATTTTTTAAAAGTACAAAGTTCCATTGAACGTTTAATAGCCAACGAGTCATCTATAATCTAATGGCATTCCGTCTGGTTTAAAGGTTTTAGTTTTTGGTTTTTATTGCTTAGTTTGTATTGTTTAACGTCAGGTCAAATCTAAGCTGTTAGTAAGAAGTATTTCGATAGCTTGTGAATGCACCATTGCCACCATTAAGAACTATCCAGGGCGTGAAGGAAGTATAGTGCGGGCAATGACGTAGTCAGCACTAAATAACCACAGCCCTAATGGCATAATGTAGTCGTAGCAAAAAATAAGCAAAGAAATGACAAAGAAAACAAGTTGAGTTTTCGTTACGGATATCACAGACATTTACCTACAGTGCATTCGAAACGATGCGATTAATGGGCGGTTTTTATTTCTATATTGATGGCGTCCTCTCCTATTCGCTCCTCTCCCAATGGACAGCCCCGCTATTTTGTGGATGCTTACGTTAATACACACAGGACACGCCGTGGTAAGTTAATGTAGATCTTCAATACTTTGCAAACGCAGTTAATCTCAGTCAGGTTATGTTTATGAACAATTTGGTCAGAAATTCGTGTCGGTACTATACAGGCCGGGAACTTCTCAGATTGTCTCCACATCGAGGGGGCTATAAAGATAACTTTGCGAAAACAAAGATGTTAGCAGAGTAATTGAAGTTGTTTGGTTTAATTTATTAAACGCCTCAGGGTTTATGATTATAGCTTTTAGATATCAGAAGAATTGGAGAATAAAATGTTTTAAGTTCAACTGCAATATTTGTGCGCGCGCGCGCGCGCGCGTGTGTGTGTGTGTGTGTGTGTGTGTGTGTGTGTGTATGTGTGTGTGTGTGTGTGTGTGTGTTTAAAGTGGGGTATTAAAAACAAAATCAACAACAAAAAACAACAAATATAAAGTCATGTGTCTCATTTAATTTGATACTGCTTCTCCCTTTTTACGACTCGTTTCCTGTAATCGTACACGGAGAAAAATAAATGAAAAAGAGGAAATATTACAATTTTACTTAATTTGTATTTGGTTCCTTTTGCAAGAAAGTTAAATTTAGGGGTATGAGCGCATTCAAGGGGGGCATTTGCCCCCTCCCCCCGGTTTGAGAAAAATGTAATCAATTTTGTTGCAATAAAACTGAACTAAATTTCCTGAAAGTTTATGACATTGAAGACAGTGTACAGATTTCAAACATAAAAAAGAATTTTATCTGCAAGTATAACTTATTACTTTATTGTAATTTTAAAAATAATGGTTTCAGTGTCGAACAGTTACCATACTAATAAAATAGAGTATAAAACTATAAATTGTGCTTGTTGTTACTGGAAGAGCCGATGCTGCCAAAATGCCATCTTAATCAAGGGGAAAAAATAGTTTCATCTAAAACCTTTAATTGAGTCATTGTTTCTGTTTTTCCCCATTTATTAGTTTTACATTCCCAAACATATCAGGTTTCACTCTCCTCGATTAAATTGTCAAATGCGTAGATCTATTATTTTAGCACTGGCTTGATCCCCAAATGCGCCTCTTTCTAGTTTTGTCATCAACAAGTTATGCGAAATTAAAAGGGAAAATGCTGGCTTATTTTCCACATAAAAACGAGCCTCAAGCGATGATACATAGATTCAAGGTAGGGAATATAAACAGTTATTCTAAAAAAATCCTCAGGCAAATCAACTTTTGAATTTTCCCTCATGTTCATTTGTCTTCCAGCTAGTCATGGAGGTTGAATGTCGACACAATGTCATCTGCAACACCCTTAGTAACTCTAAAAACTCTCCAATGTATTTTTGTACTTCCAGTAAATCTAATTGCACTGACTGCAATTTTTGGGTCACAGCTTCTAGCTTTGATGAATATTTTTGTATAATAACTAAACAAACAAACACATAAAACACACAGTAACTGATGTGCAACTTGCTTGCTTTTCCAGATTGTTCTAAATATTCAAGTTGTTTAACATTTTCTGTCACATTTTCATAAAAAATAAGCAATCTTTTATGGTTAGATCCATACATTCCATCTAGTTTCACTTAGCAAAAGAACATTTGGAACTAGTTTTCTTCGCTGATTACTTTTTCGAAAAACACTATAATTGACTTAATTGTTCTTATTGTGTTTCGTACAGCATTCACATTATTTTAATT
Source organism: Radix auricularia (assembly GCA_002072015.1). Classification (NCBI taxonomy): domain Eukaryota; kingdom Metazoa; phylum Mollusca; class Gastropoda; family Lymnaeidae; genus Radix; species Radix auricularia. The sequence goes on along the minus strand of MUZC01004541.1, from coordinate 231,364 downwards.
GTTCACAACAAGATTTAGTTTACGTGAACTGCAATGTACTTATGCTTCTTTAGGGTATTTTATTTTTCGAATTATTGCTTGAACTCCTCCTTCTTTACCTGCCATTGTAGAATATCCGTGGTATCCTTGACTAACAAGCTTTGTCATATCTATACCAAATTCTAATGAATTTGTAATCATGGTTTTAGTTAAACCTTCAGCTGTTCTATCCACACTTGGAATATATCCCCGGAATTCTTCTTTGACCATCAATTTCCCATTTTGTTCCTGGACAAATCTAACACTAAGTGACATCCGCTCAATGCCTGAAATGTCAGTTGTCTCATCGGCACGTATAGAAAATGCAACTGAATTATTTGCTTCACGAACAAGGTCTTCACGCAAGAGAAACCCACACATTTCGATTATAGTGTTTTGCGTAGCTGCCGAGATATATACTTGGTATAACAAGAACCAATTGACGAATGATTACCAAGAACTTCATCTCCAGATTCAACACGAAACTCTAACAGGTCATAAAAATTACCAGAATTTGATTCTTTAACACCAAGGGCTAAATTATATGAAGTGAAATCCAACCGGAGCCACATTTGTAAAAATGGCCGGATTCCAGAATTTCCGGAGCCGGAGCCAAAATTCGGTACAACTCACATTTTAGCACTTATTTCAATCTTCTCTTTCTATTGTCTCTAATTTCAACAACTTAAATGCCATAAATTATTTGCCCTTTATAGTTAATGTCATTACATTTCATACAGCGGCGTAGCGTGGGTATGTGCCGACCGAGGAAGAACCTAAAATTGCCGTCCCGTCCTTTCCCACCCTCCCACACAAAAAAAAAAAAAAAAGGAATTGTGTAAACTTTATAGAAGAAATATAGTTTTTTTTAGGAAGTATTAATTAAGACACCATACATTTTTATGTCAGAAATGAGCAGAAAAGATTTTATTTCTTGACTAAAATTGAAGTTTTCTGTTTTTCCTTATAGCACAACCTTTCTTGAACCAAAGCTGTCATCATGCCATGCTCAATAGCAAATAGAAGCAATAGATTAGTCAGTCTTGGTGTATTCATCATTTAGGGTAATAAATTGTTCATTAACTTTATTGTAGACAAGCTACAATAAAACCTTGCATGGCTTAAGACAGTTGTAAGCAATGTTCGATTTAATTATAATATTTTATGCCTAAATAATAATAAATTTGAATAAATCATCTGTTCATGATTTAATTAATTCTTTTTTTAAAAAATACTCCTCGCGTTAGAATATCATGTGATATATTTTAAGTAACCTAATTTGAAGTCTAAATTTCAAAGTCCAGTAGATTGGTTGATGAATGAAAATGATATCTGTTTCCCAAATTCCCTATAACTCCCGAATCATCAAATTAACTTCTACTTCTCATGATATGAAGTATACACCTTTCTTCTCAACTGCTTTTCTACATAACATAGATACACATTCGATTCGATCACCAAATATTTGCTCTCTGGTTCTTGGAATGTTCGATTTAAAGGATAAAGTCTACACATACAGTTTTAGCAAATGTCAAAGCATTCTTAAAGTATTATAATAATTTCTCTGTGAGCAGCCGCTAAAGGGCATTTTAGTACTAAAAGTTTGTAAATAATTTCGGACATCATTAACATGTTTCATAATGTCGTAAATAAATAGATTTAATGCGACTAACAAAGTTCCTGCATCCTTTCATGTGTTGAGCTTTTCGCCTGTCTCTAGCAGTATCATTTTTTCTATAGACTTCAAAATAACCTAAAAATGCCTCTACGGTAAATGCACAATATTGTATCATGGAGTCTGTTTAATCCCTTGCTAATAGAAGAAGTAAACAAAATGAGGGGTAGGACTGCAATCAGGCTTATACAAAATTCAATGGAAAAGACGTAAACAAGGTAAGGGTTAGCCTGACCGGACGTAACAAAACAGCGAACGTCTCGGCAAAGAGCCTTTATCAACGAACATACAAGACACAAACAAAACGAAAATAAAAATAAAAAATGAAGGAACTTAGCTGCGGTGAAATCCAAAGTATCCAAAAAAGTCAGTTTTTGGATACTTTGGATTTCACCGCAGCTAAGTTCCTTCATTTTTTAATTTTATTTTCGTTTTGTTTGTGTCTTGTATGTTCGTTGATAAACGCTCTTTGCCGAGACGTTCGCTGTTTTGTTACGTCCGGTCAGGCTAACCCTTACCTTATTTACGTCTTTTCCATTGAATTTTAATAGAAGAAGCAATGATATATTCCCAACGGTGAATAGACTTGGAAAAGAATGCGTAACAGCGTTCTAATTAGAGAGTTCGTTTCAGTTGGAGCATCACGTAAATAAATTACTGGTTATTGAACTGTTTGTGTGAGTTATGATATTGAGAGTTTATTTTCGGCATATTTATTTGATTCCTGTATATTTCCAGAACGAAGAAGTATTTACACTTATTGGGTCTCTGCAGTCCATATTTTAACAACATCATTTATTTGAAATCATTTTAAAGATGTTGTATGCAGATTTAATTTTGCTTCAATGAAATCTTTGAAAATTTTTACCATTTTACAATGACTACAAAAAAAAAAAAAATCTTAACTATATCACACAACTAGACTTGTCCGATCTTTATGTGAACAGTATAAAATACATTGAACGATATGTGGTATCTTATCCAGAAAGATGATTCCTCACGAGCTCCCTTAAAATTTCTATGAACTCGGTTCGAATACCCTTTTTTAGATAGTGGTCTTGGAGTGCTCGATCGTACTTTTCAAACAAATTCATTCGTTCCAGAATATTGCATTTATTTGCAACAGTATTTTCCTCGACCTAAAAAAGCAACAATTTTGTCTGGATTGAATAGTGTCAAACATTCTAAAAGAACTACTTGCCATTTGATTTTCTTTTCTTTTACAACGAATTGTTATTCTTTTATAAAACGTCTATTTTTTAAATCCGAATTCTTATTCCTGCAAGCAACTTTGGTAATGTTGAGAACTTATTCATAAGTGGCTACTTTTATATTTATGTGCTTTAATTCCATTAGGTAAGCTATTTCGTTCATTGTTTTTCTATATGACACTAAACAAAACAAAACAACAACAAAAACAAACAAACAACAACTTATAAATTAAGATAATGATGCTTTGCAAATGGAAGAATACATATGTTAAGTTCTGTAACAGTTTTTATTTCTCCAGTAGGTAAATTACTTTAAACCAAACTTGAATCTGTAATACCTACCATCACATTAGTGTAATGTTCGTACGCTACTTTAGCCCCTGTGTTTTTCAGCTCAGTAGCATTTGTATCAGAAAATTAGATTCATTATGGAGTTTGAAGTTTTTGCATTTGAAACGTTCACGTGTTTAATTATAGTTTCTTCATTTCTATTTTATTATATTTTGGCATTTCTTTTATTTTTATTAAACTTTATTTAATTTTTATTTTATTTTAGAAGCTAATTGACAACATGTTTGCCGCCCCTCCACCAAACACCGTGTTTCTCAGAGCATTCGATAAGCTTACGTTTAAAATTGATAGAAAAATAGCATTTACAGTAGCGGCCGTAAAATTTGAAGAATCAACTAAGTCACCACAGCATCAGAGTCGAGTTTTCTTACCACTCAAGCCTCTGTGTTTGTCAGTACAGTAGCATTCGTATCAGAAGAATTTAATTTATAGCATATAAGAAGTATAACGTTTTGACAGAAGAAACGATCACATACTATAGGATAGTTCCTTATTTAAAAAAAAAAAAGTAGTTTCATGTTTGACTTTTCTTTTATTGCGATGAAAAGCACCACTTTCTTGGAAAATTTTCCAAGATATAACTAATTAAGGACTAGGAATCAGCCTTCCCTAGCCAAGTGCCGTCCGGGGCATTTATCCCCTTGTCCCCCCACTTCCCGTCGCACCGTCACTGATTGCATAGAAACAAATATGAATTTTATTTTCCCTTTCAACACATGCATTAATCAATATTATATTTTGATTTTTATCAGTGCATGAGTACCAGAAACTCGTGGTTTGAATTAAAAAAAAAAAAGCGCTCCTATTTAAAACTCGTTTGTTTATTTAACCATTAACAGACTAAAGGCCGTCCAAAAATAACGTCACGTGATTTTTGCCGATTTTTACCCCCCCCCCCATCCCCCACTCGTCACATTTAGTCACATAAACTTAGACCCCCCCCCTTTTTTTTTAGGCGTGTGTCGTCATTAGTTGACGGCCCCTATCTAATTAATAGAGTTTGATAATTTGAAATAAATTAATGATTTGGTTAAGTTGCATCGCTACATGAAAAAGGAGGAAAACCTGTATTAGAATACAACAAATTTAATTTCCAATAAATAGAATTAAATTATTTAAGAGTTTGCCGCATTAAAAAAGCTTAAATTCTACAAAGGTAAAGGAAAATTTTAAAAAAGCTAAAGAAAGAAGGCTAATTATAATATTATTGAAAAAAAACAACAAAACCAACAACATAAAACAACTGAGATGACGTAGGACATCACGCTTAACTCTTGCCGGCCTACGAGTGGTAGGAGGATTGCGTTGAGGCTGGCAACTACCTTGTTGTTGATCAGTGGCGTAGCCAATAGCATACTGATATAACAGGATCACGATAATAAACAATTTAAATTTTATACAATAAAAGCTTTATTAAAACATAATTATCACATTAGGCTGTTAATTAATATATTTTTCTATTTGATTTAAATTAATTAATTTTGTTTTTTAAAGAAAAGGTTAAGCAAGTAAACACATTTGTAATGCATTTTGCAGCATTATACAAAAGGAACAAAAAACCTTTTAATTACTTGATAAGGTTAAAAGGTAACTGAGTAATCGTCAGCAAAACGCAATATCAAAATGGAAACGAAATAACAAAAATGATGACAATCCATTTACGAACATGGCTACTTCATTTAAGAAAACATATTACGGTTTTAATTAATTGCATTCATTACATCCACACCTTTCCCAAAATTATCCATGTTTTAAAAAATCTTGTTTTATTGAGAAAACAAAATTAACACCCTAATCAATCACATACATTTAAAGCAGGGTGCTTTTCTCTCCATCGAAATAAATCAACCCGAACTATTCTAATTGACGCCTATGAAAAGAGTGAATAGACTCGTTGAACATGGTGGCGCAATTAACAACCAAAAAAAAATTTGATGTCTCTACTCTCCCCGCTCCCCCATTTCCTTGACACGAAAGGACCTGAGTGTTTAGCTTCACTTGTTAGGATTCTACGCCACAGAGAGCAGGAGTTCCCTTTATTTTTCCCAACTATCTTCAAAGTGTTATTGCAAAGAAGCCATTTCTCAAGGAGAAGCTGGTGCAACGGCTCAATGGAGAGATAATTGTATTAGGTCGAGAAAAAAAAATGTTGTTTAGAGCCTAAATACTAAGTAAAAATCGAGTTGTCATTCGAATTATATATAAGCGGTATTTTTGTTTATGAACTCGATTGGAGCATAAATAATAAATATATTTTTTATATAGAATCTGTTTATTGTTTCAACGAGTAATATAAATATTTTCTTATAAAGTACACTGGGATAGCTCAAAACGATATTTTATGTTCAAACTTGAGATCTTGTTCTTTAAAAAAATCTTTTGCTACCAAGTACTAAATATAATTTTTATAGTTTTAACTTAGCCTACAAGTCTTAAAAGCTTTCAATTATACCATAATTTTTCCAATAACGTTATGAATACTTCTATTCCAAGGTTAGATTATTGTAAATATTCTTCTTCTGTCCGTAGCTATGTTAAATTTCACTTCAGTAAAACATACCGCTTCAAACAGATACACCTGAATATAAAGGTATATCAAAGAAATACACGCACACGCCGTTTCCCGTAATTTTTATGGAGCCATTGAACTGTCGGCCTACACGCCATAGAATAAAATGGCCATCTCCCTGATCACATATTTATCATCAGGGTAAATGGGAGATCGTGAAAGATCAAGGCTTTTGGCTTGTGGAGCCCTTAATAAACACGAATGTTTGGGCCTAATGCAGCTCAAAATAGAACCACAGAACCTACAAAAACGCAATAATTTGATAAATATATAGAGATTAATCGTATCTCGTTAAAAGTCCTTAAAAATTCTCATATGAAATTCTCAAATTTGCTTATAAGCAAAGTTAAGACTAAATTTATGTCATTGGTTTTGGACAGTGATGTATTTTAATATTCATACGCTCGTACAGGTATTCAAGTGCAGTGGCGTCATAGACGTTGAAAGCATCCAGTGAGGCAGACCCGTGGTGCCTTACTATTCAAATACCTCAATGTATTGATATTTGCACCCCTTTCGTGTATAATCTGTTCCGGTTGTACCTTATTATATATATGCGCTCTGTTTTATTTTGCTTCTCTGAGGAAAACGCCGCAAAAGTAAGACTCACTGCAAGTTGTGTGTGTCTGCATGCTGGGGAGGGTTGGAACTCCAATGATCTGCATTGACTTGATGGAGAACTCCAAAGATGCTTTGATCTAAAAAGGTTTTAATGGCAACCATTTCTGGTGGCAACTATTTCTTGAATTTAACTACAGTCTATAATGACACCGAATCAAGCGAGCTCTGTCCATCAATATATCTGTCCACATAATTCGCTAGAAACTTAATTAAGCAAGCAAGCAAGACGCTCTCTATAGATGTATTAGTGTGCACACCCGCACCGCACTGCACTACGCGCACCGCACGGAAATTTACTACTTAGAAGGAAAGGAATTGAAGAAAGGAGAAGAAGAGTGTTTGAGTTTGGTAGTTTTTAAATTAAAACTTTTCTGCTGGTGTCCATTGCCGACCATCGTGCTGTGTATGCTACGCCGCCAGTCGGATCTAGTATTTTTAGATTTTATTTGGTGTATTATTGCCGAACTCTCCTTGCAGCGTTACAGTACATGGGTGATGGCGGGAATGTTATGATGTCGTTAAAAAAATCTTTTGGTAGAACTTGTTTAATAAATAATTACACAATACGTTTGTGCCTCCTTTACTTTCGGTATAATTTAATGGTATACGTATTACAGTCGCTTATAAAAAAGTTGTGAGAAATTTGACCCGTAATCTTCAAAAACTATTATATGCATTTAATATTTTAAACAAATTATTCCATTAATTTTTAAATCATTAAAATTATAAAAAAAAATTAACGATGAACTCACACGCATGCTGGCTCCTGGATGTTCTACTACTTGGGTCCTGTTACCTCCACACCCCCCCCATACACACACACACAAGGAATATACTATTAGTTAAGTGTATGATGTGTTCCTAATTCCTAAACAAAAAATCCCTTGATTTTAATCTAAGTAGGTCTACACTTAAAGTCAGACTCAATAAGGAATTTGAACTCTCTCTTGCTCTACTATACCAGAAAATAAAATATTCTTTTATAACTTCGCGATCGCGATATAAAGTAAACCAATAGTTGATTAGACGGTAAGCAAAATTCTAATAATAAAATAATACTTTCATCATTTTTTTCCTGGCTTGGGTCCCCTGCCATCCTCTCCGCAGCGCTGCAAGCGAACATTTTATTTCCATGATTTCTATTAGGATTCAGAGAAGCGGGCACTAAGAGGGTTCCAGCTCGTTATTGGCTGAATCTGACAGTCGATGACGTAGAATAAGGACCTAATGGGGGTCGTTGCGCAAGTCTGGTCTGAGGAATTGTTGGATCATAAAAATAATTTTAAAAAGTCTTGGGGACTTAGACTGACAGCCTAATTACTGTCACTAGGCTTTTTTTATATATATATAAATAGAGATTCAATAATTGTTATAAAAAAACAAACACACACACACACAAACACACACACACACACACACACACACACACACACACACACACACACACACACATACACACTAAAATTGATTTTAAAAAAGATGTATAAATAGGTTAACTAAAACGGAAACATAAATTATTTGAAACCTTTAAACCCCCACGTCTCAAACAACTGCTCCATAAATATCTAAAATAGTGGGGTTTAAAGAAAATGATCTTGCTGGTAAAAGTTGACTCAACAGAATAGGTGCAGTGACTGGATTTAGACCATATTGTTTAACGGCATCAAACAAAATAAGTCGTAGAATTATTAATCCATGGCCCCGCATTCAGAATAAATAATTAAATTAATTAAATCATCTTTTATTTTTTATATCTGGCGTCACTATTAAAAAAAAAACTTGACTAACCAAAAACTTCACCACGATAATAAAAAAGTTTATGATTCTCACATTATAAAATGTTCTATTGTTGGTTAAAACCCTAAAGTACGTCACACTTTCAAACACAATTTTCTTAATTAAAAAGTATATTTAAAATTTAATATAAGACACTGTGAAGTCACACATGAACAAGTAAATGGAAAAGACGTAAACTGGGTAAGGGTTAGCCTGACAGGGCGTAACAAAACAGCGAACGTTTCGGCAATGAGCCTTCCTTAACAAACAAACAACACACAAATAAAACTTGTTCATGAATACTTAATTCATGACTTGATAAATCTATTGAAGTATTGGCCGGGATGCCATTAAGATACTCATGAGTTGGAGTGACTATTAAACATTTAACTTTAACACTGATGTAACTAAGTTATAAAAGATTTGTTGGGCCACTTGACAGTTGACAGGTCGAGGTCTACGCCACTATGTCATAGTCTATGATTGATAGCCATTGGATCGTGATATTATTGAGAGTTGATCAAAGAACCTGTTAACATGGTCCATGGACATGTATTAATTTGAGAAGTAAAATCCTTTGTAATCCTTGTGAAAATTGTGTTTTTTTTTTGTTTTTTAAAAATATTTTTTTTAAAGCGAAAGGGATATTTACGATTGTAGCATTGAGTTTTATTTAAAATCAAGGGTAAGGTCAACATTTAAGTATCAATGACTTCGTGTAGCATAAGATAAGTAAGATCGTTTAAATGGCTAAATATAATTGTAAAATACTTATTCAGTGTAACATTTTAAAATTATCAATTGTATTATTTAAAATTTAAACAATAAAAACTTGCGGATACGATCATGTTACTAATAGATTGTTGATTTAAAAAAATATGGACATGCCCCCTCATGAATTGAGTTTCAAGGGATAAGGATAAATATAGAAACACAATTTCCGCCCATAATGTATTACCTCACGCAGTGGTCTCCCCTCGTGTCTAGAATACGAGCTCAAACAGCTCTTCAAAAATGTTTTTAAACCGAAGCGTCGATTTTGGATACATAATTTGGCCTACATGTTGGACGAAGGGAGCTGATTGTTGTTAAATAATTATGATCATCCACTAAACTATAATTGACGTGTTGTTGTATTTAGTGTTAAAAAGCTTTAATATCATATATCTTGATTCATGGTAACACAATCTATGATTTGGGGGGCCGTCCATAAAGTACGTCACGCTCCAGAGGGGGGGTGTAAGAAAGTGTGACAGTTTGTGACAAGGGGGAGGGGTTTCCTGTCATGTGTGACGTCATGGTATTTTATGTTAAAGTTTAATTAATTTGTTAATAAAGAAATATATTTCTTACGAAAGTGTGACGCACTTTAGGGGGGGGGGGTTGTCCAAGATTTGTGACAGTTTGTGACAGGGGGG
>MUZC01004541.1:209247-221718 GCA_002072015.1 Radix auricularia | reverse complement strand
GGGGGGAGTGGGGAGTTAAAAATTATCAAAAATAGCGTGACCTACTTTATGGACGGCCCCTTGATGGACGTTTAAGGAGCTAAAATGAACGGTCGTTTGCCAGTTAAAACTGTCCACTACGTAATCTAATCTTTGAGAGCAAGGTTACAAAAATTTTCTAATCGATTGGTACAAGTATTAGCTATAAACTTTGGGCTTAGTTTTCGTACAGTCTAAAAATGATCGCCAAAGTTCCGATGAAAAATAGTAAGGATATTGACTCAGTGACAGTTATTGATTATTATTACGAATTGAAATGATGTTTCGAATGATGTTTATTAGTAGAGTTCTATCGTAGCAATTTAACTGATAACACTATTACTAATAATATTGCGGTAATTTGATTATCATCATTTTATTATTAAAATACCCATTCTATAACTACTAGATTGTGCCAGGCGCCGTGGCGCCTGCGGCGCCCCCGTTTTTTGGGCGCCTACGGCGCCAACCTTTTTTTAAAAGACCAACTAACTTGTCCTTTTTTGATAAATACGAATTATTAAACTTTATGAAATGTACGCAAAGTATTTATTTAATAATAATAATAGGGGTTGTATTTTGCGCACCGTATTTTGCGCACCGATGCACACCAAACAATGACGTCATCCTATTAAATATTTTTACAGTGCTCATCAAAACACGATTTTTCAACTAAACTAACTGCTGTAGACTGTGGTACATCTCTTGNTTTTTTGGGCGCCTACGGCGCCAACCTTTTTTTTAAAGACCAACTAACTTGTCCTTTTTTGATAAATACGAATTATTAAACTTTATGAAATGTACGCAAAGTATTTATTTAATAATAATAATAGGGGTTGTATTTTGCGCACCGTATTTTGCGCACCGATGCACACCAAACAATGACGTCATCCTATTAAATATTTTTACAGTGCTCATCAAAACACGATTTTTCAACTAAACTAACTGCTGTAGACTGTGGTACATCTCTTGAGCGTTACGTTACAAACATACCCACACCACTGGGCTATTATATATATAATAGGTAAGTTACTCGCTTAAAACAAAACAAACGACGAATATCTCATTACTCCCCCCCCCCCACCACACCTAAAGCAGCGCTCTCTTTCTCTAAAGCCAAATATCAAACATCAATTGTGTTGCTCAATTATTTGTATTTCTATTGTTTCAGTTGCGGAATTGCTATTCTTACAGGCAGATCTAATGACATACATATTAATATTGACTAAGGAAAACAAATAGCCCCAGCCTCAGGCTTTTTAATTTCCTCTAAAATCTTCCCTTCTTTCTGATCATTAGCTGCAAATCCTAACCATCTTTAAATGAGAGAGGTTAACATACTAAGAATTATTATCTGTTTTGAATGATTCTAATTGTTAAAATAACAGTAAAGTAAATTTTGTTGGCAGAAACAGATAAATAAAGGCTTTACTAGAAGTCTGTACAAAACGATAGCTTTTCACATTTGTGGTTTAAGGAAGCCAGTTTGACGGCTTTCTTTCATGTGTCGTATTTTATAATTTTATCCTGATGCTATCTTTAAAGACTTGTATTATTGTAAGCACCAGCTGTGAATGAGTTGCCTTACATGTCGTAGCCTTGAACATTTCTGGAACTCCTCTTGCATTCAGACTATTTCAAAAGTTTAGTCAAGAGCTCAAACTACACGAGAAATATTGAAACATCATTGTCACATGGTCAAGAATCAAGACACAAAGAAAATCTAGGGCTAACAACATTGTTATACAAAGAAACTTTAAAGTTTAATCAAATTTCACAGCGTTCCAAAATAAAAGTTCAGTTTGATATTAAATGTGAGACCATCAAAATTGTTTCCACATTTGGCAGCAAGGATATTTGTTATCACTTTAAAATTTAATTGATCACAACTAAGATGATTATAGTAGAAGATGAAAGACTAGCTATTCTATTTCAGCAAAGTTGCTTTTTTTAAAAACGCATTTTCACCTTGGAAAAATTGCGTTGATATATTTGAAATGTCTGTGCTGTCTGTTCGAGCTTGAACAAGCAACTTCTTATGAACCATACGAGATAGAGTGTCCGGATCTTTTGCAAATACTTCAAAGAGGTCTCAAGGACGTGAGCGGGCCAAAAAATTATACCGAAAAAGTTTGCTGGATTTCCTGAAAAAAAAAACGTAAAAAAAAAACAAGTTTTTTCATTATAAATTCTATATATACAAGAAACAACTAGATATCTATAATGATGATCATTATAATAAGCAGGGCTAAACAATCCGAAAATACAAAATTTTAGTTATGTCTCATAAACCGTGAATATATTTTAAAACAGTAATGTCACTGTAATGCGCACCTTAAAATAATTTAAAGATTCAAGAATTCAATTACTGTCCATTCGATTGATCTGAAATTCTGATACATCATTTTTATCATCGGCATGACTCGGCCTGCAAAATTTCAGCTCGCTAGCTTACGAGAAAATGGGTTAAAATCGATCAAAAGTTTTTCGGCACGCACGCACGGCTCAGACACCACAAGTTAATTATTAATATAAAGGATTTTAAAAAAAAGTAAAATATCAGTATTTTGTCAATTCCTCACCAACCATAACATCTTTTGGGTTTAAACAAGCGTCAAACGATAGCAAATAGTATTTAGAACATTTACGCAAATAAACAAATCTATATACTATTAGTAATACTATGGAGAAACACAATAAAGATTAGGTAAGGATGGAATATTAACGTCTAAAGTATGCAAGCAACATCACCAGGAAATTAAACAATGCATAAGCAAGTCCAGATGTTTTGTTTATAGAGCAAACTATTCAGTTTGCGTCCGATCAAATTTCAAGTATAATTTTATAAAATAAAGTTTTTTTTTCTTGAAAGATAATCATTTACTATTCGATAGTCGTTTGTTAGCCAGTTTAAAAAAAAATTCCCTGTTTAACAAAGATAGGAGATGGCTCAGTTTAAAAAACAACAACCCATATTCACAATTATAAAAATTCAGTTGCTATTAGAATGAATGTGTTTAGTGTATACAGATTGTGTTCTCTGGTGACAAAAAGTGAATAAAATTATCAAAGACTAAATTTTACTTCCTTAAAATTACATTACAAAAGTTCTAGAGTAGTAATTCCTGTGATGTGCGAAGTTCCTTAAAATTTTAACAACTCGAAAAAAAAATTCAGATTGCAAAAAACTTTCTCTTTTTACTGCATGGAAAGAGATATTCTATATTTTTAGGTGAAGTAATTTATACTTTGAGCACTTCCTGAATAGAAGATTCTAAGTTAATACTCAGCATGTCTATTTGCCATATTGTTAACGTTCTACATCCGTTTTTTCACTTTTTTCTCATCTTAAATCTCGTAAGTCAATTGACATTATGTCACAGATGACCAATTTTGCCCTTGTAACTTGTGGTTGTGAGTTGCGCACGGTGGTATGTTTGATGTTTGCTGTTGTGGTATTAAAAGTTAGTGGGGCGAACGCGTGCAAAGTGATTGTGTTGTTGACGTCAGGGGCATATGTGTAGGAGGAAAGAGAATTTTGGTGTGTTCGTTGTTGTTGCAAGTAGGAAACTCCATTAAAGTTTGTTGTATTTCTAGTAGTGGCCTTTATTTCTGTGTAACGATAATGTGTATGAATCTAGGAGCAAGCAGTGCAAAATATAAGTTTTAGGGACGCTTGTGACATTTCTGGGGGCCCGACCGGGATTACACGGAATACATAGACACTGCTGAAACAACGAGAATGCCAGGCAATACTCTGGAGGAGATATTAGCACTGGTGGATGCCCTTCAACTGAGAGGTGAAGAAAGGAGAGGGTACATAGAGAGAGAGGTACAACGAGCGAGAGATTATGAGAGAGAGATGGCGGATAGGGCGGCCGAGAGAGAGATGGCGGATAGGGCGGCCGAGAGAGAGATGGCGGATAGGGCGGCCGAGAGAGAGGCGGCTGAGAGGGCGGATAAGGTGGCTGAGAGGGCGGATAAGGCGGCCGAGAGAGAAAGGCGGATAAGGCGGCCGAGAGAGAAATGGCGGATAGGGCGGCCGAGAGAGCAGCCATGTTAGAGGTCAAGAGATTGGAGGCTGCCAATGGAGGGAATACGAATGGGACAGATAACAGGCCCAGGCAGCGCAAGCTTCCACCATTTATGGATGGTGTTGATCAGCTTGATGGATACATTACAAGGTTCGAAACTTTCGCTAGAACCAGTAAATGGCCGGAAAGCGACTGGGCGCTGTCATTGGGTGCGCTTTTGTCGGGTCGAGCCTTGGAGGCGTACTCCAGAATGCCCTACGAGGACGCATTGGAGTATGTAAAGGTCAAAGAAGTTCTCCTAAAAAGGTACAATCTCACAGAGGAGGGGTATCGAGATCTATTTAGAAAGAGCAGGCCTCAGGCAGATGAGTCACCATCCATCTTTATAGGAAGAATAAAGGGCTATTTGTGGAAATGGATTAGCCTATCGGGAGTAGACAGAACATTTGACGGTCTTATAGACCTCATTGTGAAAGAACAATTCATGGATGTGTGTCCTGGGGATCTGTCTATACATTTAAAGGAGTGAAGTGTTGACAGCCTGGAGGAAAGTGCTCGAGTTGCAGAATTGTTCCTGGAGGCAAGGAAGAGAAGCTTTGCTCATGGCTCTGGGACAAGGCAAAAATGTGGCTGAAGGACGTTCAGGATCAGACGTGAATTGCTTCTTGTGTCACAGGGCTGGGCACATAGCACGCTATTGTCCCAATACAAGGGANCCCGTGGATGCCAGAGATGAAAAATTACCAAGAGGTGGTGACTACAAAGAAACTGGAGCAAGAAAGTTGGTGATTGTAGAAGGGTTCGTAGGATCAAATAAAGTTGAAGTATTGAGAGATACAGGAAGTGAAGTAGTGGTGGTCAAAAGAAAGTATGTGAGAGATGACCAATTAACTGGCGAAATAGAGATGATCAGAATGTTAGATACCAGGGTTATCAGAGGAGAAAAGGCGATGATAAACATAACGACACCATACCTGAGTGGAAGGGTGGAGGCGGTATGTGTGGAGAATTCTATAGTGGACTTGATTGTGGGTAATGTGTGTGGAGCAAGGACCGATGAAAACATGGACAGGGTGGCGATAGTGACAACGCGAGCTCAAAGAAAAAGAGAATGTCCTACTGCCCAAAGTAGTATCGCCAGGGATTGTTACAGGGAAGGAGTCGGGCCCATTCGCTCGGCTGGAGATAGACTTGTTCGAAGCAGTGGGCCACATCGATGGTCCGCCGACAGAGAGTGTGGTGAGGGGAAGGTGAATTGTGGGTGTGAAAATAGGAGGATTAGAAACGTCAGCATGAGTGGAGGAGTTTGTTACAAGTGTGGTAGGCCCGGTCATTGGGCCAGAGACTGTCGCAGCGGCCAATTCGGTGGTGCGGGAAGCTTTAGCGGGCGAGATCGTGGTGGTGCTCGCATGGACTTTAGAAATAGGAGAGGAGCCGGTGATAATAAATGCTACAAATGTAACAGACCTGGTCATTTTGCCATAGACTGTGAAAGGGGCATTGATTCCAGTGCTCGTTGTAACTGCAACAGCCCTGTGCATGTTTAGCGTGACCTTCCTGAAGTACTTTAACACGGCTCGCTTTGCGCTGGCAAGGGTTCTGAGAATAGTGCCTGTTCCTGTTGAGAGTCACGTTCTTACAAGGCACAGTCAGCCCTGGATTAATTTAAGTTCTATGTATTGAGACACTGACTCTAAAGAATATTAATATTACGTTCATGTTGATTTTTGTGTGATTACTCTGTTAATATAATATTTTGAAAATACATACAAGTGACTGGGAGTGTAAGGCAGAAGACCGATCTACGTGGCGCACAGTTGTCAAAGAGGGCGTCATAGTAGCGGAGGAGCGAAGAATGGAGGAGGCTGCAGACAGAAGAGCTGCGAGAAAGGCCAAAACATTTGGAAGCACAGAACTCGTGTGTAAAAACTGTGGCAAAGACTGTCACTCAAGGATAGGACTGCACAATCACTCGAGGAAATGCAACCCAACCCAACGGTGATGCACCATCGTCTCACGAGACGGAAGGATGCCGGAAGAATAATATTTTGAGTTGTTATAAGTCATAAATTATTGGGTTTGAAATGTATACTGATTTGTATGTAAATGCTTTGTCGATATATTGGAGAGCAATATTAATAGTTATTGTATTTAAGAGGAAATGGTAGTAGTGTTCAGGGATATTTGAAAGTATATGTCCATAGAATATGTTAAGAAGTAATCATGGTAATGAATAAAGTTGAAAATTGGTCATTTGAGATTATGGAAATTTGTCGACCTCGAAAAATTTCTGGAAAGGGGGGCATATGTCACAGATGACCAATTTTGCCCTTGTAACTTGTGGTTGTGAGTTTCGCACGGCGGTATGTTTGATGTTTGCTGTTGTGGTATTAAAAGTTAGTGGGGCGAACGCGTGCAAAGTGATTGTGTTGTTGACGTCAGGGGCATATGTGTAGGAGGAAAGAGAGTTTTGGTGTGTTCGTTGTTGTTGCAAGTAGGAAACTCCATTAAAGTTTGTTGTATTTCTAGCAGTGGCCTTTATTTCTGTGTAACGATAATGTGTATGAATCTAGGAGCAAGCAGTAATATAGCAGTAAAAGCAGTAATATAGTTTCATCACTTAAAGATCTAGAGTATATTTACCAGTGACGTAATGTTTACCATACTCTTTAAAATATTATGCTACAGACTGCTTTCTTAAGACGTTTAATTAAAGTAATCTCTAGAGAATGCTGAATCGTAATTTATCATGATGAAACATAGCAAAATACCGCTTTTCTGGAAACAATTATGAAATTAAGTTATATGCAATCAAAATAGTCGCCATGGCTTGTTGACTTAAGCATATTAAATTTTCAAAAAATAATTTTAAAAAATGTTTTAATTTTAGAAACGAGTCTTAGGAAGCATTACATAAACCGAGGGTGAAAACAAATAACAACTCATTGTTTTAAGATATATGTCTCAAAAAGAAAAAAAATAACAGGAGAGGGGGAGCAACATTGCAATAGATCACAATCGTTTGTCATCCACATTTAACACCCAGAAGTCAATTCAACACTAGTGATATCCAGAAAGTGCAAAACATTCGTTTAAGAAACTTCAAACCGGATTTATTTGGCTGTATCGATTGGCAGGAGGTCTTTTTGAAAACAAATGCCACACGAGCCTCTTTTTACCCCTGATGAACATTAAATTATTTAAATGTCATTAACTGGTCAAGTTTCATGACGTCTTAGGACACAACCTCTTGCCGGACAACAGATGTAGAGAAGTGAAAGAACTTTAAAAGAAACAACCTTCAAACGACAGTTTTTGACTATAAAAGCTGTATATTTGAGACATAGCTAAAAATATGTTCCATATAATACGCACCCCGCGACAGACTAGAATTAACAATTACAGTCAGGGAGAATATTATAAAAGTATTTTCAATATAATATGCACAACTCGACAGACCAGCATTAACATTAACATACTACATATAGATGTATAGAGATAATCTAAAATTAATTTATTTAATTACTGTACATTCGATCGATGTGAAATTTTGATGTATCATTTTTGTTGTTGCCACGAGTTAGTCTGCAAAATTTCTGCTCGATAGGATACCGGTAAGCGTGTTACAGACAATCCAAAAATTTTGCGAGAGACAGATGCTACGAGTTAATAAAAAGGATTTTTAAAATTAATTTATTTCAGAAGCGTGGAAATGGGAAAAAGGAGCATTGGGTAAGCACACATTACCATTCTAACCAAGAAACATATTTCTACCTAAATTCATATTAAATACTTAATTCAGTAAATAAGAAGTCCAATCATATTAAAAGTTGTTTTTTTACGAGTAGAGACACGGATTAAAGTGCAAATAAAAAGCCATCATTTTTTGACAGGTTATCTCCAAAATTATTTACATAAAACTTATAATTAAAGACGTGGAGGTTTATTTACTTCTGTTCAAATTATTATAAAATAAAACAAAAAATAAAATCATCGCCATTTGTTGTTGATGCTCAAAACTTTTTAAAAAAAGTCAGTCTAGACTCTAGACAATGGATTAAAGTCTTGAGTTAGAAGAGGAGAAAAAGAACCACCCACTCTAATATTTTGTTCGTTGTTTTTGGTTTTTCTTCTATGAAATAGTGTCCCATCTAGAAGCTACTTCTTATGGCTGAAAATGACTTTCATTTTTACGGGTTACGCTGCGCTCTCGGTGCTGCTGCTCACTTCAACGTCCTATCGATTGATTCACATATGAACAAGTGTTATGGTCATAGAGTATGTGCCATCATGGTGTGATGGTCATAGAGTATGTGCCATCATGTTGTGATGGTCAAAGAGTATGTGCCATCATGGGGTTATGGTCAGAGAGTATGTGCCATCATGGTGTGATGGTCATAGAGTATGTGCCATCATGGTGTGATGGTCAAAGAGTATGTGCCATCATGGGGTTATGGTCAGAGAGTATGTGCCATCATGGGGTTATGGTCAGAGAGTATGTGCCATCATGGGGTTATGGTCAGAGAGTATGTGCCATCATGGTGTGATGGTCATAGAGTATGTGCCATCATGGGGTGATGGTCATAGAGTATGTGCCATCATGGTGTGATGGTCATAGCCATGTTTCATCATGGTGAGATGGTCAGAGAGTATGTGCCATCATGGTGTGATGGTCATAGAGTATGTGCCATCATGGGGTGATGGTCATAGAGTATGTGCCATCATGGTGTGATGGTCATAGCCATGTGTCATCATGGTGAGATGGTCAAAGTTTGACAAAAACTGGACCCCTTTATGCAACTGGATAATGCCGAGCTTTGTGATTCAATCAAAGTATTGAAAATATAGGGGGAAGGGATTTACTGAATGAAGGGGATCCCAATACGCAAAGTGATCATAATGAGGAGTGTAATCTCATAAAAACACAAACATGGAATCATATGTGGGGTGGGGGAGGAATTGGATCAAGAACGAGATCCCATTATTCAACACCATCATAATGGTTGGGGGCCCAAAACGGGATCCACTATGTACGCCTTGAAGAAGCCGGGTAAATCAGCTAGTTTGTTATATAATCGAAGTGGAAAAATTGCCGGGAAGTCATTCGATGAAAAAGTAGAGCATTTCTACTGCGTTGTTTCAAACAATCCAAAGCAAAACAAAAGCATTAGTGCTTGACATTTCCTCATTATCTCAGCCATTGTCCCTACTAAATTTCCTTGAAATAAACCGAGGAATAATTCAATTTGATGAAGCGGACAAAAATTTTAAATGAATGAAATCGTCTTCGATATGGCTGTCCTGACACACGTGAAGGTTGATTGGCATGTTGGAATAGGTTTTATCGATTAGTAGTAGCTCAGAGCATGTGCTTTTAGTCAGAGATTGTTTAAGATAAAAAGATCTTGATTCTACGATATTGCAGTAGCTAAACTTAACACATATTCTGGAGGCCTGAGATTAATCTCTTAAAGCCTTGGCTAATTCTTGGGCAACCTGCTCCATCTGCTGAGCAGTGCCATACAACACTGTCTTCACATGGGACTCTTTTGCCACCCGTACCTCTCCGGCTATGTCTAGCGCGGGACACGACGTCAGCAGGTGTGTGACTGTCTCAGAGGCTTGGCAGCAATAGCTGTACTCTGGTATTCTTCTTCTCTGGTGTGCAGTGATTTGGTATTTTAAAGTTAATGTTTTGTTTTATTTGTATAACTAGGGTATCACTTGTAAAAATGACGGAAGTTTTCAAAATAAATATATTTCAGCTACAATCTATTTATTTTGAACAAATGTTCATTAGAACAAAAAAATAATGTAATATAAAACTTTCATATATTTTTAAAAATTATTATTTTAAATTCATTTATTTCTAAAATTTTCAGTTTTATGCGGACGTTCGAAAAGAATGATTTTTGGTTCGCTACTTTCTAAAATTAGAAGCGTCACGGACGAGCCTGGACGGGACATACATTGGAAATTATATATATTGATGATTGATTATCAAACTTTTTAAAAAAGCAATTCAATCTAATTTTTTTTTAAAAATATAAAAATGATTGTATTCAATGCCGTCAAATTATTTATTGTATTAGTATTACATGCAACGTGTTAGCTCATGTTCAGATCAAGCACACAAAATACAGATCTAACTAAAAAGAATATTAATTAAACACAAACTTCGATAGCCTCAATACCACTTGAGGTCTTTGAAGACTCTATTATTTAAATTTGCAACTTATTATTATTTTAGAATCTTGAAATTTAATTTTTTCTATTTCCAATTAAAAAAGAAAAATATATATATATTAAAATTATAAAAACAGCTAAATCATCAACATCATAATTTCATAATGATATTCTGTAAGTTACCTGAAATAAATTAACCGCTCGCATGAAGAATGACTTTTGTACTCCCCAAACCTCGAATTTAAAAGAATTACATGTAGAGAAGAAAATATTTCCAGCGTCCTCCATATGATGAAATAACTGTTCAAAAATATACAGGAAAGTTTGGTTTTTTAACTTAATTTTTGCTGTACAGGACAAGATAAACTTTTCTTTTTAGTTGTTTGTAAATAAAACTTGTTTGTTGAAAACGTCACTTGCACAATGGCATGCATGTTTTACTATAAGCTACGAGTGACATGTAGTGTCAAAAAACAAACAAACAAACAAACAAAAACAAAAAAACAAACAAACAAACAAACTTAATGGATAATCTTATTCGTTCTACAGTTCTTAGGTTGAGATAAAGAAGCTGGTAGATGTCATTGAAATGATTCCCTGCAAGTGAAGTAAACGTGCCGTGTCCACGTGAGATAGAAACATATTGTGTCACTCAACAATGAAAAAAGATATCATTTCGTGTGTACATCAGATCCCATGCCATTATCTTTTTCTGGCAGTTTCCCAAACAAGTCGTGTCTTGCCCATGTTCTTGGAGAGAAAGAAACATGAGATGAAAGGAGTAGTAGGGGCACGTGCCAGGGAAAAAAACTATTGGAATCTAATTGGTCCACTGAGAACAGCAGGATTTAAAAAACAAAAAACCGCCCGGGGATCGAGTGCTTTTGATTGACGCAACACTAAACATTTAGGTCAGATGTTGGTCAATAATGGCCAAATTTTCATGTCTACAAATTTAATGATACGATTCTGTCAAACATTTACAATTAGGACGCCTCTAATTTACAATCAACTAATATAGGCTCCAAGAGAACATTCTTCTATAATTGAATTTTCCAATTTAGAATTACGATCATCTTTTTATTGGTATAAATTGATAATGTAAGACATGACAGAGACTAATAGACCAATATAAAGTACATATAATTACTGACTGGTACTAAGTGGAATTGAGGCAATATGGAAGCTGACCAAAGTTGTGATTAATGACAGCGTATCTAAATAGTGAAATAATACTAGGTAGATGTTCATTAGTTTTTAAATCATGTGAGCTGTATTTCAGTATTGAATTTTGTTTGTAATTATTACAAACTTGCCGTGTAAACATAAACTCGTCGCACATGGGCATTCCATATCCACAAACAACTTCCAACATGATAACATGTTGTGTAAAGCTGTATGGACCATCACTAATTGAATCGAAGCCCATGTCTTAGAACTTCCTGAGAGTTTAGCGAGTACATTATGAAACAAATGACTGCTGGAACTGAGAGTGTATCAGTGTGTGCATTGGGGTGGCACCAACATTCACTCGGGATTATATTACAAGAGTCGGTTTCAAAATTATTAAAATTGTATCAATAGCTATTACAAATATTTTCAACATTATTGAGAAAAAAATTACTTACATAGAAGTGAATCCATAGTACACATTTCTAACAGTTGACAAATATTCATCTTCAAAATAAGAGCTAAAATGTCGAAATGTAAATTAACAATTTATCTAAACAAAAATGGTTTATATCCCTATTAAACTGCTTTTAAAATGCCTTAAATTTGTTAATACAATTTAAATTAAATAACATTTTAAACAAATAGAAATCTAAGCGATTTTAGTCCAGTTACTGAATATTTACCAACCAGTGCTCTTGATTATAGCACATGTCGTCACATTATTTCTCATTTTATTACGTAGGTCATTTTTATTCTCTAATTTGTCAGCTCACTTTTCTAGTCTATTCTATACTTCCAATATCCTGGGCCCGTGATAGAACACACGCGCTCACGATGTCGCATGAAGACGTAGAATAGCATGCCTCTCAGGACGGGTTTATATCAGATTATTATTTACACTGACCATCTCGTATATCAACTTCCTTGCTGAGACCTAAACGATATATATTTGTATAATTATGGTAGCTAAAAACATTTCGTTGACACTCAGTCATTCCCAAGACATACATATCCCATGATGCCATTCGATGACATATATATATATATATATATATATATA
>MUZC01004541.1:160045-208921 GCA_002072015.1 Radix auricularia | reverse complement strand
TATATATATATATATATATCACAATAATAACCTATTTGGGCTCTTTTTGTTTTAATTCCTTGCAATATCACATCCCAGGCTTTTCTCATCCTGATCCTTCACACTATTTAAACAATCGGCGAGTTTTAAAACTTCTTGTTTCATATATCCCTCAAGGTTACCTCATTGTTATTTATAATAAATGTTTTTTTCTTTACAACTTTTTCTTTAAAAAAATAATTAAGATGATGAACAATCTATATCAAAAGCGAAAGATATGTACAATATTACTAGAATTCTCAGAAACATCGGATAATGTTAACCATTTTATTTACTCTAAAAACGTAAAGCTCTTAGGAATCTATGTTTGTTTCTTAGTTTTTTTGTTGTTGTTATTTTTTCCTTCCATTGTTGAATTCAAGATTTCCCAATAGACAGAGAACAAACTGAAATAATTAATGAATTTAAGCCAATACTGAAGAGTTCTACAAAAAATTGTACTACTCCTCTTACACTTCCTATTTGATATAATAATTAACCCATTGTCATCTCATCATAAAATAAAAGTATGACGCTATAATCTTCTATAAAGAAGAAGTGTCTATAATGTATACGAAAAGACACAAAATTTGATAAGACGTACGATTGACCAGCTTTATCATGGGGTAACAAACAGCGTTTATATAAATATAAGAGAGAAAAGTATTCATAACCATTTTGATTCACTCAAATGGTATAGAATTCTGATGTATTTTAAGATGAACAAATATTAGCTTAAAACTTAAAAAATGGGATTATTGAGGTTTCGAGATTGTGGCTAAAATTTGTAGACGCACAACAAAAACAAATTATTATAAATTATAAATGCATTCGAATACAATAATATATATTTTTTAAAAAAACAACAAAAGTTTGAGAAATTATGGAAATTAATTCTTGCTCAATGAATTATAACAGAATAATGCATACTTTTCCAATAATTTTTATAATAAGGGTTTAATTGTAATCTAAGCAATAAATCTTTAAAAATTATTATTAGCTTTATTTTAGATTTTTGTCTTCTGTCTCTATAAACCTTCTTTGTATTACGCCTATTGTTGAAACATATTTTATTTATTTTTGTTTCTTTGTTTGTCTTTAATTTGACGCACATTAGAGAACAAAAATTTCCCCAAACATCTCTTCCATTTTTGATGGTAAATAGTAATAAGGGCAATATTAAAGTTAAGTTTGACAATGTACCCAGGCAGTTGAAAACAAAACAACACGTTATGAAAATCAAGTTCATAGACGCCACAGACTGAAGATGTGCTTGTGTGTGGTGGGACGATGGAATTGTAATAATGTGCAGAGATAAAACAATAGTTAGTCCTGATAGACGCTGTGCAGAGACTTACAAAGCCATACAGTGCTGATAGACGCTGTGCACAGACTTACAAAGCCATACAGTGCTTTTATGTTGAAATGAAGAAAAACGACGTCATTAGACAAAGGTCACCAAGCCTCCTGACCTCCTGTGAGTTTGCTAGAGAGGAATGGGCTTTGGGTGTGTGTGTGTGTGGGGGGGGGGTCGCTCATAGTCTCACCTAAGAAATTCCTTTGCTAATGCAATACGACGGGGTAGTCGATACAGAAACAATAATGAAAGACCTTTAATAATTGTGACTTTACAATTTAAGAAACATTCTTGTATCCTCAATAAATATATTTTTTTGGGGAAAGATTGTTGAAAATAAAACTTCTGCTGTAAAGCATTTTAGTTGGCCACGTTGATAAAATTTTCAGGTGAGTGAGGGCAGTAGAAGGAATTTCTAGAGGGTTTGAAGAACCTCACAAGGAGAGTGAGGGCAGTAGAAGGAATTTCTAGAGGGTTTGAAGAACCTCACAAGGAGAGTGAGGGCAGTAGAAGGGATTTGTAGAGGGTTTGAAGAACCTCACAAGGATAGTGAGGGCAGTAGAAGGAATTTCTAGAGGGTTTGAAGAACCTCACAAGGAGAGTGAGGGCAGTAGAAGGAATTTCTAGAGGGTTTGAAGAACCTCACAAAATAGAAAGCTGGCATGCACAATAATGCACATTCATGTTATTCTTTTAATTTCTTTCTGTGGTTTTATCTGATATTTAAATGTTGGAAAGGATAATGGGCCATATAAAAACCAGTGATGTTGTGGCGTAGCTACATAAAGTGCTTCCCAGGGCATGATGAGGTATTTTGCTGCCCCCCGCCCCTCCCTGAAAAGGATCTGAATTAGACGGAACAATTCGTCCCTCAATATAAAGAGACAAAAAACTTCTCGTTGTGAAAACGCCTCCCACCTATTTAATAATCTATTGAAGTGAATGCTTTAAAAGTAAAGTACTAAAAGTAATGGCGGGTCCGGGGCAAAAGAACAGAAGTCAACTTTTCAAAGACATAGGAAAAATCAATATAAATATAGTAGGGCTGCTGAAATTATCGATTAATTTCTCGATTAATCGGTAATTTTTAACGATTAAAATTATTTTAATCGATAAAAAGCGATTAAATTGAAGAGGTTGTTTTAAATAATTTTACCGATTGAATAATAAATTATTAAATATTAATAATTAGTAATTGTTTGCTCTTTTAACGTCAAACTTTTCCATTTACGAAAGAAGATTTTGTAAGTGTAAACTTTAAAATAAACCCTTATATTTAAATTTAAAAAATGTTAATTGCCTGTTTTTGTTATTTCCCTTGAAATTTTCAGTTTAATGACGTCATACAACTGATTTTTGGCTTAATCAAAATTATCGATTAATTATTCGGTAATTTTTCAAAAGTTAACGATTAAATTTAAATTAATCGATAACGGCCCTAAAATAAAGATATGTGTGTCTTGTTTTGTGTTCAGCTCATTTGATCGTAAGAAGATCACATTCGCCCTTTTACTCACGCCACACGACTCCGTAAGCAACCAACATTTTTATAAGGTCGATCAATTGATGTTAAATGTCAATAAGGGAAAACATTTTTCTAAGCAATGTGTTGTTTTTTTAATCTATAACTTTTTTTAAAAAAAATGAAACCGTTCGATATTGCCATTTGTTCAAAACGAGAACCACTTAAAAACTGAGAATATAAGAGGATTAATTGTCTAATTGCAGTCTAAATGACGATTCCTAAAGACCAGTGTCAGGAGATAGCCGAATGAAGGTAATTTTGAATAAAATGTATGACAGATAGAGGCTCCATTCACACACTCACAAGCGCAAATATGCACGCCCTTTCCACACACAACTGATGAATGTGAATGAATAACAGCATATATTAACACACACACACAAAATCTGAGTGCAAGCAAAGAGAAAATGTGATTTTAAAAAAAAGAGGAAGGTAGACAATAAAAATACTGTCAGGTCAGATAAACTCGCAGATGTAAAGGTAATATATGGATAGACCGATATGAAAATTGATAAATATGAAATAGATTATTCAAAATAGATGAACTGTAATCAATAAAAGAGAAATGATAGAAAGTAGACGGTGGAACCTAATGATTGTTCAGCCCGGTTAGTTATATTGTCAGTTAAACCCGCTCATCACTTGAACCAAATAATTGTCAACACAGTCGTCTTTTTTGGTTTAAAGATGAAACATAAAGGAGATATTCCAGTGTTATTTAGATATTCAACAAGAACGTTTAATCAGTGGTACTTATGATGTCACACATTTTAATTTAATGGCTTTAATCGAAATTAACTATTAATTAATCTTTAATTTTTCAAAAGTTAAGAATGAAATTTAAATTGAACAGTATTCAATAAAAGAGAAATGATAGAAAGTATTAGAAAGATTACTAAAAAATGATTGATAGGTGAAATAAATTATACTTAGACGATAGCTTTTAAACACAATTTATAGTTGATCAAAAGGTAATAGCATAACAAACAGGTAGACAGGTAAATCGGTTAGTAAATCAGGAAATTAATTAGTCTGGAAGGTAGAATGTTAAGTATATTGATATTGGGTAGAAAGGTAGATTGGTATATAAATAAATAGATTTATGATATTCTAACAAGTTTTGTTGAAAAGCCGTAGATATGAGTAGATTTTTTTTTTTTGCTTTGGATTACAGCCCAGCTGAGTTTTTGTTTCATTTTATGAGTTTTATTTCTTTTTGTCTATTCGTTTGTTGAGGTAGACTTTTTTGCCGAAACGTTCGATGTTCTGTGACGTTCTGTCATGACGTTCTGTCATGCCCATACATACTCTGTTGGAATAACATATATCTTTTTTATCTATAAGCCTGATAGCAGTCTCACCCATACTTTGTAGGTGCAAATATAGGTCGGTAGGCAAATAGGTTGAGTGAAGTGTATGTAGATAGGATGGTATATAAGGAGTTTTTTTTAATATACAAATATCAAATAGAGTGAGGGAGTAGGTAAGTAAGATAAAAATATAATAGAGAAGGGGAGAGACAGAGAGAGTGAACGAGGTAGAGGAATTGAAATAAAGTGCAAGGAAAAATAGAAAAATAAGAAAGAGTAGGAATTAGAGAGAGGGGGAGAGAGAGAGAGAGGGGGGGGGAGAGAGAAAATAAGAGAGATGAGACAAAAAGAGAGAAAACGAGAACGAAAAGGGGAGAGGAAGATAGAGATAGAGAGGGAGGGAGAGGGAGGGAGGGAGGGAGAGAGAGGGAGGGAGAGAGTGAGAGGGAGAGACAGCGATATATATCTTGTCATCAACGCTTCTACTGGTCCCGCACAGCGCTCACACTTCTCGAGTTCCATCAGCCGCCGACCAGGTCTGTAAGTCGTTGATAGAGTTGAGTTGGAGAGTAAGCCCCTTGGTGCATAACAGCGCGAGCAGGGCACCAGTGTTGTGTTGTATTTCCCACTGTTGTATGCGACCAGGATACTGTCTCTATATGAGATCTTCTGTTTCTTGTGTTCAACACTTGCTGTGTGACTAGACTCCTGCCATTGTTCAGGGTTAAGATAAATTCCTCTCAATTTTTGGGGTCAGGGGGAAAAAATACTGCTTCTTTTAGAAATTCAGAATGTTCCTATCATTTGCACATGTTAAAGAATAAATCTAGCAGCTTCCCTTTGAAGACATCTGGGCTGGTTTCTCGATTGATATACTTTGATTTCTAGTGGTTCAAATGGGGACGAAAGTTTTTAAAGAAAAATGGGAAATAAACAAATGATATGGACATGACATTAGAATAGTTACAATAAAAAAAGTTATTCCGTAGCGTTTTTTGTTTTGTTACTTTGTTGATATTTTCTTTGTTATTATTTTTTAAAAAAGATAGCCATGTTCCCTTCAAACTTTGCTGCCTTTTATGCTCCTAAATTTATGGTTATCATAGGCTTATGAGATTTGTATGTGTTATGGTGCTATATAATATCATACAAACTATTGATGACGTCATTTGGCTGGATAAAATTTCAGTGAGGTTAGCGCTTGGCGTGGATCAAGGTCACACGTTGACCTTGCCATGTGCATGGATTTTTTTTATGCAGTGCAATAAAGGAACTTCATAGTTTTCTTTTTTTAGTGTGCAATGAACAAAGGTAAATTCAACAATGTTAACATTAATTGTACATTAGATCTATATGCAATAAGAACATGTCCTTAAAATGAAGTAAGTTAAATCTTATCTAAAAAAAATTGAGGGAAGTTCAAATAGTGTGAACAGGTTTGAATAGCAATTAATGATATCGTTACTCTGCTTTCAACAAATATTGGCCTATTTGAAAAGCTTATTTGAATGTTGATACAGATAGAGATCTAACTAGAATTGTTTCATTGTTTCACATATATTATCTTAGCCGATTCAATTATTAACAGAAAGAGTTTAAAACAAATTAAATTAATCGCAGTAATAACAACAGGGACATCATAACAGACACATCATAACAGACACATAAATGTAGATGTTAAGAGACGATAGTAAGGGGAGAAAAGGATTTTACGCTAATAAAACGGCCAGCAAAAAATCAGACCTTAACTGAAGATCTTTAACCTCTCTATAACCTTCGCATCATTTCATAAATCAAATAAAACCACGTATTGAAACTAATTTGAACGAGTTATAATAATTGAGATATTACACGCTTTCAACAAATCAGAAGTTACCTGTTACGCTTCGTTTAAACATATTACGTTAGACTTGTATTACATGGCAGACATTTTTGGGTGGTTGTTGACATGTAAGGTTATCGATTCTGATGTAGGAATAAAATCAAATTCACAATTGAGAATGTGGAGATAAACAAACTGAAAATTTTCTTAGCTGATTTTCGAATTTCTTGGAATCTGTCTTTATAAAGCTTGCGGTAAAAGTCAATAAGAAAGCTGTTGTCTGCTGCGAGATTCAGCATCCCTTTGAAGTTCTGAATGCAGATGGATTGGAGCATCACCAGGCTCCACAGAGAATGATGAAGAAAACCATGATTTCCTTTTCAATAGTTGCTAAGTCATGAAAGTGTCTTTGAAATTCTACTTTTACTTATTGAAGTTTCTTCCCAGGAAATGGGTCATGTTTTCCTATTGATCTAGTTAGGGGAAATGTGTGATATAAGTCTGCATTTTAGACAGATGCATTATAAAAAGTTGCAGCTTGTTCCCCAAAAGTTATTGTTATGTGAATAGCATTGGCTTACACTGCATTGTGCTCTTGGATACTTGTGTAGAGAATGTTTAGATGTCTTGTCACATTAACTAAAAATACAAAATCTGCCAGCAAAGCAGGATCAGTCAGTTCCGTAATTGGTTGCTCCTAATTTTACATGACATGCCCAATTTATTATTTTCATGTAAAGGAGGGTTAAGTGCTGTCCCCTCAAAAAAATATTTTTAATTATTGTGATACACAACATCTTTTTATTATCCCTTGATGTCAAAAAGAAACTGCTCGTGAATGAAATAGTGGAGTTCAAAATCTTTACCAGCCCCTTAGCTGACTTTGCTGCAGACAAGTGTTCATTACAGTGTCAAATCGATAACATGTTCCTCTTGCTTGGTCTTTAAACTTTGAACGTCAGTAATTTTTAAACATTAAAAGGTCATTGATTTTGACCACACTACGTACTCAAAACTGCCTTGAATTTTAACTTTTCATATAAATATAATTTCGTTACAGAAATAATACATCACTTATTTTATAATTTAAGATGAAGCTGCTGTCCAGTTAAAATTTAAGCGCGGGCTGTGTTAGGTTCGCAGGCCAGACTTTGGAACCCCCTATATAATTTTTGTGGAAAATTAACTAGGAGTTGGCTTTCTATTTTAAAAAAAAATATTAAAAAAAAAATAAAAAATTAATAAACATTCAGTGCGCACAAAGCTCAATATTTTGATGTTAAAAATGATGAGCAATTTTTTTCTACTGAGAGAGAAAAAAAACCTTACTACAAACAATTTAAATTCTAAGATGTAAAAAAAATAATCAAAACAACACTGTAGAAAAGAGACTTTACATTTGTACCCGGTTACAACCACCAAATAGTTTCACAGAAAGTTTAAGAGCACAATTATTTGTTGAGAATGTGGAATTTAATGAAGGTACTCTTGTTGTTGGGGAAGAAAAATAAAGCCAAAGCCACGCTATTTAGTAATTGAATTATGGATTTCTATCAAAGACGTGAAGTCAAGTCAAGCCCTTTTAGTTACGCTTGACCACTGAGGCTAATAGCTTAGTACTGCTGGGCGGTAAAACGGGCTCTTAACTGATACAAAGTCAATCATTAGAAAATTATAACTAACTAAATATAGGCTTGAACTATCTATCCATCCATCCATTCATCCATACATCTACCTACCTACCCTACTCTACCCTACTCTACCCTACTCT
Source organism: Radix auricularia (assembly GCA_002072015.1). Taxonomy (NCBI): domain Eukaryota; kingdom Metazoa; phylum Mollusca; class Gastropoda; family Lymnaeidae; genus Radix; species Radix auricularia. Next base: position 201,118 of record MUZC01004541.1, on the reverse strand, counting down.
ACCCTACTCTGCCCTAGCTACCTGCCTACCTACCCACCCACATTATCTATCTATCTATCTATCTATCTATCTATCTATCTATCTATCTATCTATCTATCTATCTATCTATCTATCTATCTATCTATCTGTCTGTCTGTCTGTCTGTCTGTCGTTCAGTCTGCCTGTCTAGCCGTCTTTCTATCTATCTATTTAAGGTTTAAAATTTAACTTGGAGCTTCCCTGTTTACTCAAAAACTCAAATTTCCATGATGTGTAGTGTAGATTGTTAGTCTAGTTAATTGTTCACTCTTTGTCAACTTTGTTTCAAGAAATTATATGTACTACATATGGTAATGGTAGGATTTGAAAGATGTTAAAAGGACTACAGTTTGTTTTATTTTTACTTTAAAATACACTTAAAAGTTTTGAAAATGAACATTAAAAGATACACATTTTCTATCAGAAACAAATATACTTGCAAGTAGAATGTAAATGACTGTTCTGAATCAAATGTCGCCATCATATGTAGTCGCATTTTACGAATCCTTTAAGATGAGGCTGCTATAATTAAATGTCATGATTAAGAAAATTACCAGTACAAGAACCCCGTTAACGCACGGCGGAACCAAGACACGTGAAACCTTATCCATGCTAGCCATCAGCAAGTCAATGGCTCGGTTAATGCAATTCTGCGTTGAGCTATGTTGAAATATTCTTTGACTGAGCTCGGTACCATGTGGTTATTCTAGAAGTTTTGAAACATATGGAGTAAAACTAAAAGATGGACAGTTTAAATGTATTTTGTGGTGTACATTCACAGTTAGACCATCTAGACTTCATTTGGTCCTTTAGTTTTGAGTTAGACCATCAAGTCAACAGACTATTAAGTCTTCTATTAGTCAGCAAGCGCCCTCTCATGGTTCAAGTTTGTCACTGTGTTTTGAGGAAACTTCAAAACGCGCGATCAACTTATTTTGCGTTGTTCCGTTAGTAGGTTAACTTAAGTTATAATAGATTTCAATGTGTGTCCCAAGATCGAAGGTTGCAATGTGATGAATTAAATCAATCGCTATAAGCTGGTGATGTTACTTGTTCTACGTTGTAAAATTGTACGACTACACAGAGACTTTCTTTCTTGCAGAGCTTGGATAATGACCATATCTTATACGCAGAGCATTGATAAGTCCTCGCCTGTGAAGTATAGATAGATAAATGATCTCGGTCTCTATTTTTCTACTATAGAGAGTTAATAACTTATTGGACCAACGACTCGTTATTGACCCATCTCTCGCCTATTGAGCGATGACCATAAGTGACCTATGTTTTGGCTGAAAAGTGCTGATATGCTAATGACAAATGTCGCCAATGCCAGACGATATGCCAACACCGTGGATCACCTCACCCCACGAGACCTGATGCATATCTGAGCCAGGGGGAGATTACCAATGGCCAGCTGGAGCGTCAGTGAGAAGATGGTAAGACGTTTACAATACAGATTTAGATTTTGTTACTTTAGATGAGGGTTACTTTGTTCTTTTAAAATCGTGGCATTATTAGCAATTATAGAATAGATTTTCGATGAAGTTTCCATTATTGCATTTCAGAATTAGGTAATATTTTTGAAAAAGCTATTTTTAAACATAAAAAGCGTTTTTCATAACACCATGAAAACACGGAAAATATAATTGACACTCTAAATTTTAATTAGGAAACAGGTTCATTTCTTTTTTTCCACGTAATATTTATGCTATTTGAATTTGTTAACTGATTTGGGCTTACTGAAAATAAGTAAATTTTGCCTGAAAGTTAATTTATTGATTTTGGTATCATGTTCCTTTCAGTGAAATAAAAAAAAAAAAAAAAAAACTTTTTTGAAAACTTTTTATCGATGAATAGCATCACAGAAGAAAAATAAAACCCATAATTCTATCTTGACTGATGATACAAAACTTATATAAAATAAGAGTGAAAAGTAGCTTTTAACTAAATATTCCTTTAGAGTATTTAAAATCCCCGCTCCTTGTTTGCAAACAACCACGACGTGCACGTAGTGTTTGCTTCCTGTTACACACTTTTCTTGATTTGTACTCTGCGAAATTTGACCACGACGCAGTTCCAATTATTCGGGATTGCAGAGTTGATACAGCAGTGAAACGTCTACAAGGATGTTAGTGTGTGCCTATCATTAGATCAGCCACTAATGGGCACCCGCTGAAGAAATCTGTTTCTCCTCTCACCTTTGCGTGGGGTCTCCTCGGCTTCTACTGCGGAATTAATTCACTGTCTTTTTTCCGGATTAAAAAAAAATTATGTTCAAGAGAAGAGAATAAAATGAGTTGTCGTTGCTGGTACATTTGTTGAGCAAATAATTCCGCGGAGCAAGTTCTCAATGTTACTTCAGCAATGTTTTACCTTTTCAAATGATTGCAAAGAGAAATGATAACTTAAGTTTTATGATATGTCATATTTCAGGCTAGCGGACTACAACAGACCCGGCTTACAATAATATCAGGCCCTTCAGGTCTTGGCTTGCGTATCGTTTTATTCATCTCGAGAGATACTTTTAGGCGAAAATATGTTGTAATTGTCCTGCGATAAAAGTAACATCAATATCTCTAAATAATCCCGAAAATTTTATAACTAAATAAACTCCGTGGTGAATACAGATGCACAGTTTGCTGTAAAATTTAGATTACCCCGCAACCTGTTCACACAACACTTTAGTGAATTTAAAGCATCGAAAAAAATAAATTGGAATACATTTGGAAACTGCACCTATAAGTTTGCAGCTGTGGGCCAATAGAGCTGCAGTTGAGAGGGATATTAAAAGCAAATAATTACAATATGAGACCTGCACACTACAATCGTTGCATTCATGAAAAGATTCCCCAGCTTCTTCTAAATGCAGTTAGGACATTGAACATGTTTGGTGGTACATGTCCCTGAGATCAGCTGCTCTGTGAAGTTTAAGAGAATCTTACTTCGTAGTTGTTTCACTGATGAACTCTTGCAGTCCATGAGAACCTGGCATATAGCGATTTCCCCAACAGAAATGAACTTGTAGAAAAGAAAATACTCAAAAAATCTAGCTCTGACAAACTAGCTTAAGAGCAAAAATGGATATGATATTGATTTGCTATTATTAAATTTGTTGGGGTTGGTTGGGGAGGGGGCTGGATTTATTATATTTGTTGGGGTTGGTTGGGGAGGGGGCTGGATTTATTATATTTTTTGGGGTTGGTTGGGGAGGGGGCTGGATTTATTCTATTTTCTCCCATATTGAATGTTTATCCTGTTCGGCCCACAACCTCAAGTGTGATTTGAGTTTTGTCCCCTGAGCGATTGACTTTTGAGACTCCTGCCTAAGTAATTAGATAAATGAATCATTTTTCAAAAAGCTGATTTGGAAACTTTTATGTTCAAGCTTATAAGCAGCTATTCATGATAAGTTGAGATTACATCTAACAAGAAAGTCACTTTCACTTAAAACCTTAACTTTTAAAGATGTTGTTATGTTCAGTTAATTATGACCGCTTAGACAATAGACGTCTTCTTTGTTTTTAATGTAATCAATCAACAAAGTGCCGGGTGTCAATGAGGCAAATCGACATTGCCTTTTCTACACACACATCTCTCCTATTCCAAAAGATATTGAAATGTAGACATTATAATGGAATTGCAGAACGTTAAAAAATTTTGTTCTTTTTAAGCGACGGCCATATGACTTTAGACGATGTGGGTGGTCTTGGAGCAGCTATGAATGTATATTTTTCATTACAAACGTTATTTAAAAATCCATATTTGCATATCGCTGTTTCCCAAGTGAAGGGTAAACAATCATTAGCAATACGCAATGATATCCACACAAAAAATAACATAACTGCTGTGATTCACTTCTTTGTTGTTGCCCTGAATTAATTCATTTAGCTACCTCTACCCATAAATATTAAGGTTTCCTTTCGGCTTAAATTTTTTTGTGACAAAAAAATCTAAACTTATCTCGTGTTAAGTTTGTAATATGCAGAGTCAACTGCCTGTGAGAGGACTAAAGAGTATAAGCAACTAGTAGTGAACAACTTGAAACAGACAAGTGTTAACGTGTTATTATTTGTAAACTTTGAGATAATATTTATAAGAGTTTAGTTGCTATGTGCTATGAGCTTGCTGAATACATAAGAACAGTACAAAAGAAATCAAATATGTACATCATATACAAATAGTTATTTTCTCTTTCTTTACTTTTCCATATGCTTTAGCAAAACCGGGATTCTGAGTAAGTTTTATAAATCTTTATTGATATTTGTAGTAAATTTGTATATCTAAAAAAAAGTTATGTTCACAAACAAAAAAGTACGCACACACAGGCTCCCCAAACACACACAAAGGCAAATATATAGAAAAGTATAAAGCTCATTTGAATCAAATTTTTTTTTATTGATGGTGATATTATCAAATGTCTATTAACATCAAAGCTTCTATTGTAATAAATAACGCGACACCAGGAGAGACAAAGATAACAATCACCAGGAGAGACAAACAGGCAACCTAAATGTAAAACAAAGATAACAATCTTTCATTTCAGGGGTTCAAGTTACCGATGCATTGCATCTAATTTTTAGTTTTATTGTTTTGGGAAATAAAATGAGTGTTTGAATAAATCTAGCGGCCCACCTACAAAGTAAGCAGTTTGTCTATGATCATATAGCGATCAGGAGTTTTTGGAACTATGAATTGAACAAGACTTAGGTACTAAAATACAGACAAAGGATCTGTTAAAACGATTTAACCAGATTGGATAATTTTTCTTTTTGGTATAGATTGACAGCGGATTGTTTTGATGCCATATTAAAAAAATTCTGAAGAAAATACAGGAATAAATAAATACTATGCAGTTATAAAAGGCGAGTTAACAGTAACGCTTTGTTCGTGAATGTTATATTTTTAAAACTTTATTTTAATTTTTTGTTTGTTTGTAAATATTTAGGACATGAGGGAATATTTCTTTTTAAAAATGCGAAAACGTTCACACAACAAATTTTAAATTATAAATGTAAGTTGTTCCGAATTTACATACATCTGAGGCATCTCTGCGTCCATAGTCTGTCTTGTAATGTGAATGTAACAGGGAATCATCGCCCGACGCAACTCAAACAATTTTGTCATCCCGTTTATTATTGTCATATCTGTAAAAGAACAACTCAAAATGAACTTGGTTTTGACCTGTCTAAATTTAGACGTTTTCATAAGATGTGAATGTCATAAAAATATCATTAACACACCAATTAAAAAAAAATGAGACGATGTTTAAAAAAAATGTATTTCTTTATGTTTAAAAAAGACCACTTTAAATAATAAAAAAGACGAATAATTTATTTTAATATATCTTTAAAAATGCAATATATTCTATTTTTAATTTTTTTTTCTGTAAAAAATAAATTACTCTAATCATTTCACAACACTGACCAACAGTTAAAAATAAAATTATTTCTGAGCCACCCTTCTCACCCACTTGGTCTACGAGCTAGATGCCGTCAACCAAGGTAATTTGAGTTTGTGAGCGCACCGCGGGAAAACCAAACGGAGACAGAAGAGAAATATTCAAGCTAACTATTTGAATAGTGGGTTTGAACTCATGTATGGGTTAGCGAACATTAAGAACAATTAATAACGATTAAATCACTTTCCATCTATCGAACGTGCTGGACATATATTTAACAATTTACTATGTAGTTCTGCCACCTCTCCCCCACTCTGGACATATTTCCCAGTATTTGTTCAAGCACATAAATTGTAAAGATATAGATATTCATACTTTGTGATAGACAAACATGCTGTCGGCTACAATAAGGGGAGGAATGAGAATGAATAGAAAGTTTTAGGAGCGCTAAAGAGGAAAAACAAGTTGGATAAATAAATCATTGGGTGAGGAGAAAATGGATTACATTCGATGAGAGAGTGAATGAGATTTGAAGGAGGACAGAGATAGCTGAAAGAGTAAGACTGGGTTGTAGTAATAAAGCAGAAGACTCAGACCAACTACACTAAATGTATTTAGTTCAGGCTTGAAAACCAAAAAACTTGAAAGTCTTTTGGAGAACAAAATGACGGGTTAAGTCATTTCATTGAAGGGTAGAGGTGCTCAGCTTTTTGTGTGCAGAAATCTCCATAATTTCGGCATATGAAACCGCTAGACAGAAACTGAAATTACTAGCATATAAATTTACAGATCGGGAATATATTTTAATAGAGTATTGTCAATATTATACGCACGCACCGCACGAAAGGAAAATATAATACGCACCGCGAAACTCTAGCACAAAAATTAATATGCTACATAAAGATAAATAGAGGTGATCTAAAGATTCATTAATTTAATTGCTGTACATTCGATCGATTTGAAATTTTGTTAGTTCCTTTTTATCATCGGTACTAGTCTGCCTGCAATATTTCAGCGTGCTAACATACGAGGAAATGGGTTAAAATCGATCCAAAGTTATTTTTTTGGAATCAAGGCATCAAGCAAGCAATCAGTCAGACCCCACACGTTAATATAAAGGATTTAAAAAGTGATAATTGTATCGGGAATGGTATGGGACGACATTTGGTAGCTAAATCAAGCTCGGAAACTAGCTCCCAAATTATTAAAATGACCATATTTGCAAAATAGTAGCCATTGTGGAATAGTATATTCATATGGATATACATCCATGGAACTGATTTGTTTTGATATGAAGAAGAAGGAAATGTCAACTCAAAACACAAACGCTCTCAACCGTTACCAGCCTGCAATAAAAAAAAAAGACGAATAACAGTTTAATTGCTCGATCCAAATGTTCGACCTTAGCTCACAAGCAAGAACCGACAGCGAAATATAAATAAGACATACAGACAAAAACAAACCAACGAACAGCCGGTCGTTAGTTCCAGCTGACCTGCGTACATTACACCGAGAAACCGGTATCTGAAAAAGTCATAAAGTGTTTTGGGATCGTTGGCTTCCAATTACCCAATCAATAACAGATCATCAATTTAAACAAGGGTGTGGGAGGGACAAGCCTGTCAGAGTTTCCTCTGGAACATGTTACAGCGGCTCTTACATTGCGAGTTAATATAAAAAAACAGCATCAACAACTTTTAAGTTAAAAAAAATATTAATGGTATGTAAGAGAAATGGATATCGCTAATTTTATATCTGAAATAAGTACTAAAGGAAACAACAGCACACTACGCTGCCTTATTTTACTTTTTTTTCCAAAGCCATTGTACTCCTTATGCAATGGGGTTATTTAATAAAAAGATTCCCGATATAGATCTAGCATTTCTGGACTTAAAAGCAAGTAATTCGGTGTCTCAAACCTCAATGTTGAAGTAACATAGAGTCAATTGTTTCCTTGAATAACTTTGGACATTTAGTTTCACGTAATCCACGAAAAAGACGATGCCGTAACGCCATCACGAGCTTTAGTAAAATGCTGATTGCACACTTTAGACAAATATTATAAACTAATCCACTATGAATTTTTTGTGGAATGGTTTACATAAAGTTAAAAATAAATAAATAAATTGTATAGGTAAAGGTGGAGAGATTCTTTCTAAACAAAATCTAATAATCAACAATGTCTAGCGCTAATTTAACAGATAAAATTTAATGCATATACTTTTCAAAAGCTAGGTACCGATGAAAACCCTTAAGTAGAAACATTTTAATCTAGACTAAGTTTGAAAAGCTCAACATTAAAGATTTAGAATTAGACGTAGATGATACTCATACTCATTTGCTTCATTTTTACGAAACTATCAATTCAACATATTTTGAGTATTTTGTAGTAATTTGAATAAGACAATTTAAGAGTGATTATTCCTATATTTTGTTAGCATTTTAATTCTAAAAAGAAATTTGTTATTTTATGCATGTTATACTATTTTTTATACTAGTAACTAAACGTATTGTAACACTTAAACTCTTCTTCCAAACAGGAATTGCTTACTTTTATAAAAAATAACGTTCATAAACACTTGCTTCTATTTACAAAACTCTCATTCTTGCCATACACCAATCACAGGACATAACTGCTGCGGTTCTGTATAACCCTGTTCGCAAGACGTCACTTTCACCACGTCTTTATGCAGAAATACCCCTCACCCCAATCCTATCCCAACAATTTTCTAACTAAGTATGGGTGTTTGTTTTCTAATCACTCCTTTTTCTTTTCGTCTCACATCCCTCCTTCCCCCTCAACCCTCAAATAGACAACTTTACTTGTAGCAGAATGTCTGTAAGGAACTCGGTGTTACAAGCAAACATCTTTCAGGTCAGCAGGAAGACTAAATTGACCGACCGAGTTTTAGTTGCGCCAGCTACAAAATAATATATGTAAATAAAATACGTTAAGCAACGAAGACGGAAAAACGAGTAGAAAGAAATATTTTCAATCATTGTTAGGACACAGGCTAAACCTTACACGCTTGTAACGTTGTAACGTTACAGCACTGAGCAGGGCGTTGAAATCAATGATGCAATCGTTGCAAATATCGTTAACATTGCCCGGATGGAGACAAACCGATATAAAAAGCATAACTGGGACATCTGAGACTTCTGGAAAAGGATCGCATTCCATAAACACGAGATAAGTTGATTACGCAGTCAGTTGTGGGAATGTTTATTGAATTTTGCGATTGTCATTAAATACACATGTGACTTGTTAGTTGTGTAACAGAACCTTGACTTGCGGGCACTCAAGAATGTCCTCAATGTTATGTACATGTCTAAGTCTTATTAATCTGTATGTGCAAGAAATCTTTTGTTTTTTTTCTTCAATAAACGTGCGGATCATGTATAAATGTTTTTCAAGGCTTCTGTACATTAATTAATGTTGATGCGATTGACTATTCAATCTAATTGTGTTTAAACGAGTTAAATAAAATTCATTAAAAAAAATAAAAATTAGGAGAATTTAATTAATTTATAAACAGTCTTATAAAACAAAAGATGGGATTATATGTTTGCTGACACATCAATTTTTCTTTTAGGTTGAATGATCTTTGATTTGCTTATTGTAATGTCATTTTTATATAAGAAATTGTAAGTTAAGAGCTTTCTTTTTGTACTAATAATCTTAAACTTCTAGTGAATATAAAAAGACAAATTTATGTCTATGAGCAAAAATGCTACACTTATTAGAATCATGCGTTGGATTTGATTTGCTAGATACAAACTCAGATTTGTTGTTTAACATTGTCAATAACGGATGTTATGAGTTGACGCACTGCCTAGAGGTTGTGTTCCAGATTGTTAAAAATGGGGGGGGGGTATTCATACGTATGAATCTTTCCTATATGACGTAAATACTTTCATCACCCTAAGCTAACCACACAAACTTATTTAAGGCTAATGCTTCTAGTTGACACTGATAACAGTTCACTGTTTTCTCTTTGCTATTTTACCCAAATCTTGATATGACAGTCAATGCACTATTCCCTGTGCACATCGTAGCATAAAATATCTCCACAGTCACGTCACATTCAGATCATAAAAAAGGACAAACTCATGGGGTCATCTTTTAAAATTAATGGGCCGTAAACAATTTACGACCTTCCACGTCATGTCCAACCTGCATGGGATGGTCACGTGCCATCAAGAGAAGATTACATGCGGTGAGTAACTTCATGTGCTCCTAGTTTTCTGTCATCCGAGTGTCCCGGTGCCATGATAGTGTGACTTCACAGGAAGACATCACAAGGCCGGTGTTTGTCTATTAGTAAAAACAAGCTCATTTCCTAGACTGGAGCACTTTACGACATTGCCAAACACCTGCTTATTTATGAAGGTCTCGAATAAAACTCCAATCCAAAAAGAGAAAAGACTCAGTTCTGATAGTTTCAGTGGGGGAATGATTGAGAGCATAAATACTACTCAAATGGAATCAGTCACTCAAATTGTACAGCTCAACAGGGTGACAAGGATAAGGTGCAAAATATTTCTCAACGTATATTGATGACCCTCCCGGCGTGAACCTGTCTCCAAGCGTTATTTTACGTAATATTATAATGTCTTAAAAATTAATTATGTAAAAATGAAAAGCCACACATTAGAAAAGTATGTCGCGAAAACATGTGCAACAGACTTATAAGATTCTCCTAGAGACCCCAAAATTTCACCGAATGCTCAGTGGACATCACGGATGGCCTACTAATCACAGGTGGTTGGTGAATTCTCGAAGTTTCAGCGTGCTTGTATATATGAATATAATTCAAAATGTATGGGTAGATGTGCTAGGTTTGACCCCAAGTGTCCATGTGGAACAAAGTTGGTGTTGAAAATACTAGAATTATAACCTTCGCTCATCTAGATTTTTTTATAAGGTACATTACTTGCATTTTTGTTGACGCGTAATTAGATGCAAAGAGGGGCTTGAAAGTCGGTAATTACATCTGCCATTGTCCGGAGGCTACATCTAGATGGTAATAAATTTGCTAAAATATGTACGCCCCACATCTGTATATCATTATCTCGGTTAAGTACGCTTGGCTCAACGGTTTCCGACCATGTCTATGAAGGTGAAGGTTATGGCTAGCAGTGTGACAAAGAAATATGACTGCAAGTGCAGTGTGGGGAGGGTGTAGTGATAAGACGCTAAAGGAAGTGTTTCCGGATAGCACAATTAGTTGAACCCTCCCCTTCACACGGTGTCATGCGCTAAAAATGGTGTCAAGGTGGATAGGACAGAAGAATTAAAATTACTCTGATGTTATTAGTTGAGTGGCATATGATCTCTCAATTGACCCAATCATGAAGATTTCACACACATACACACACGCACGCACGCACGCACGCACACACACACACACACACACACACACACACACACACACACACACACTTTTACACACATACATACACATACACGCACACATACACACGCGTGCACACACATATATCTTATAATTACTCACTATTAAAGAATTCGATGTGGGGAAGTTCGTGGAGTTTGGGGTAAAGTCTTAGGATGTGGGAATAGGTGTCGTGTCACTAAGAGGCAACTGCCGTAGGCCCAACAAACTGTTTACTCTCTTCTTGGCTTGTGTTGTTAGTATTTAAGTTTTATAACTCAGCGAGCTCTTTACGTTTATATTAAATATCATTGTGTGGCTTTTGGGCTTTATCTATGCGATAGATTCCATTCCCCATTGAAAACTTCTTTATTAAATATCCTTTTACTTAAACTTCTTTAATAAATACCCTTTTACTTAAAATTCTTTCTCTTATATCCCAAAATACTCCAGGTTTTGATACATTACAAATATTATGCAGTGGTGTAGCATGTGCTACTAGGCAAATGTGCAAAGTTTTCAACACCTTCCAAAAAAAAAAAAAAAATAACAATTAAAAAAAAAAATAAATAAAAAGGGGAAAAACTCATGCAGCTTACAGAGAAATTGCTGACCATCCATTTAAAGAAGTGAAGTTACAATCTGGTCGCAGGGCTACTACCCGATCTTTGTTTACACCACTGATGTTTTTACAGGTACACACAGCGCAACCTGTCGTAGACGGATCGTCCTTTCGAGGCTTTTACATCACAATGTAGGGCGGCTTTTTTTTTTTTTTTTCCTATGATCATTTTTTTTATGGAAAAGAAAGGTTGGGTAAAAGAATGGTCTGTCTCATATACGCCTTGAAAATATACCTCTAAGTATATACATTTTTAAAAACACCTTTTCAGTTTAAAAAGAGCCAACAAAAGAGAAAAGATTGAATTAATGAAGAATTTGTTAAAAAATATTGTGCAAATGTGTGGATGAGATACGTTTACTGTTTACTACCTAAATGAAAGGGTCACCATTAGCCAGCTTAGGAAATTTCCACCGGTTAAAAAGTGCTTCACTTTTAATGATACCACCAGAAAATGCTGCTCTGGAGTGTTTTAAACTCTCTGTTAGCGCGGCGCATTAGTGAATCCCTTGTGGTCCGCTTCACTCTAGTGGCAAACTTCACATAGGGTACACAGTAAATCACTTTGTGTGAGGACCAGTTTAAATAGTTCGTATGTAGGAAAGAGCGCACGGATATATAAAAATATGCTGGACAGAACTATATTAATGTTGTGGAGTAAACTATATTGTAAGCTCTTGGAGTAAATGAAGTTAGTGTGATGGAGTAAAGCATAATGTGTTCTGAATCTGGAGTAGCCACATCAATATTGGTGTGCTGGAGTAAAACAAAATTCTCAAACTAACATTTTAAAAAAAATCAATGTGGTGTAGCATGTGTATATGAATAAGTTTAGCTTAAAATAAAAATTCTTAATTTTTTTTTTTGTAAGGGCTTGAAATGAAATATGTATTAGCATGATGTAGAACTGTGAAAAAAACGCTCGCTACATTTTTTGAACAGCATCAAGAGATTGAGTAAATATTAAGGGAACATTTTATCTTAAAATTAAAGAAAGAAAATGTAATGTTATTTTTACTTTATAAAGAAACTCGGGAATGTTAAAATATTTATGAGGAAGGTACAGAGTAAAGATTATCTGACCATTTAAATCAGATTCTTAAATAAATTTTCGCTCGATGATACAAATTCATACTGAAAACAAATGATGCACATTTATTTTGCTACGGTTAAAAATAAATAGTTGTTGCTTCCTCACATTATTTCGCTTTGAAACTTTGAAATAGAGCTTGAAATACGAGTATACAATTTGCTGAATTTAATTTTTAACGTTTTTTTTTCTTCGTTAAACTTATAATTTTCAAAATATCCTATTTTCTGAGTTTAAGAAAATATATATTTTAGTTTTAAAATTCTGAAAGAAATAAACACAGAGCTTATGCAGAATCAAAATATTGAAATCATCAGCGTAAAGACATGGGTTCATCATGTACAAAGTCTCACTTAGAAAGCATCACTTGATTTGTCCAGTCTGTTCACGTTCCTCTGTGTCACTGGAGTTTCCCGCTTCCACTAACGGCTGGAGGCTTATTAATTGTTTGGCAATGAATGTTTCTACCGTTGGGAACGGGGAGATGGGGACTGCGAGGTAATCTAAGCTTTCTTACAGTGGTAGACATGTGGTCCCCAACGACCACGTGATTTACGGCCATTGTTCCCGAGATACCGCAGGGGCTTTAACAGGCGTTCTATCAAGGGAAACTACTAGGCCTCCGTAGGTTTTCGCTTAATGCCCCAAATACTAAAACATATCCCAGTTTACCATTTGAGGTGGTCAGCCGAAGCTAACGTAATGTGGAAGAGGGTATTTGACAGGGGTTTCCTGTTCTGTTAGGGACAGACAGACAGACAGACAGACAGACAGATAGACAGACAGACAGATAGATAGACAGACAGATAGATAGATAGATAGACAGACATATAGATAGATAGATAGACAGACAGATGGATAGATAGATAGATAGATAGATAGATAGATAGATAGATAGATAGATAGATAGATAGATATCTAGATAGATAGATAGTTGGTGGGGATTTGACCTTGCGCTTTTTGACAGGATAAACGTCACTAGTGGCCTATTTAAGAACGCTGCATAAACATTACCGAATTGTTAAACAATTGTCATTTCATTGCTGATGTGATGCTTTTTGGACTAAGCTTTAGGGGGATAATGTCCTAATGAATTCCCGGGGCCGGGAGAGATTAATTTTCTTCTTTTTGTTTTGTTATGCACTCAATTATGAGGGATATACGCATATTGTTAATTTATTGATACTTTTTAAAAAAAAAGTAATAGCCGCTATATTTTGCTGTCTGGACCAATAATCTGATATATCATGAGTTGACTTTTTTCTTTATTTTTATTCTGAGACGGTTTGAATCATTGCTTGGTAATTATAGTCAACGATTTCTATAGACCATTGGCTAAATAACGGTTTAAGCAAATAAAAAATTATATTAATTGAATAAAAGCTAGGATAAATCCATATATGGGAGCATTATAAAGAGGTTCTGGATTTTCAAAAGAAATTCTAATTTGGAATTACAAGGTTCCAGGATATATTAATACTATGCCTGTGGAGTACATCATTTACCTGTCTGGCCATGAAAACAAGACTTCATTACCTCCCCTGCCACATCATGTAAGGAAAACGACAGCTCCAAATATACAGACCGACAGTAAAATTATACCTTTAAGTGTGAAAGAAATTACTGGTCCGAGACTTGACTTATAAATTTAAAAGAAGATCTGAAATGGGATGGATTTTTGTCTGTCCCTTGTATTTTTCTACAAGAATTTACAATTAAAAAAAATACTTTTATGAAAGGAAAGGTTAAAATCTAATTTTAGAACACAATAAAAACTGAAATTATAATCAGCACAACGAAAGTAACGAAATATCTCGGACGCTTTTAATAACACAAGATCTCTTCGAGCTACATTTAAAAAAAAACACCTTCCCTTTAATAGTGAAACTCCTATAGATCTAATTGAGCATCTGTTTGCGTACAATATAATGAAGCGAACGAAATCAGTTTTCCGCATTTTCATAGAAATAACTTTTCGTACTCCTTCAGGTATCCTTCCTGTCAAAGGATGAGCAGATGAAACGACTTTATGCAGAGAAAGAACGGTGTGAGATTAACAATGCTGTGGAGCCATATCAACTGAAGGGTGAGTGAAACACAATGAATATCGGAGGAAAGCAATTAGATTGTCAGAAATAAACGGCTGTGTTTAGTAGTGATTCTCGAGGTCTTCGACAAAACTTTATTGCTGGCGTCCACCAAACTGCCGAATATAAAATTAAAGGTTAAAGAGTGTTTGATTTTATCTGACATTTACAGGTAACACTTTGAAACTATATGATTGTTGGACCCGTTCAAACAAAGATTTTTTGATTGGGTGGCATGGGGGGCACTTTTAGATTTGAATGTTGCTGTTGATCCGACATGAGGGCCACCTGACAATAGGCCACCTGACATGAGGGCCACCTGACATGAGGGCCACATGAAATGAGGGCCACCTGACATGAGGGCCACCTGACATGAAGGCCACCTGACGCAAGGGCCACCTGACAAAAGAGCCACCTGAGATGAGGGCCACCTGACATGAGGGTAATCTGACATGAGGGCCACCTGACATGAGGGTCACCTGACATAAGGGCCACCTGACATGAGGGCCACCTGACGCAAGGGCCGCATGACAAAAGAGCCACCTGAGATGAGGGCCACCTGACATAAGGGTAACCTGACACGAGGGCCACCTGACACAAGGGCCACCTGAGATGAGGGCCACCTGACATGAGGGCCACCTGACACGAGGGCCATCTGACATGAGGGCCACCTGACAAAGGACCACCTGACATGAGGGCCACCTGATAAAGGGCCACATGACATGAGGGCCACCTGACACGAGTGCCACCAGACACGAGGCCCACCTGAGATGAGGGCCACCTGACAAAGGGCCACCTGACATGAGGGCCACCTGACACGAGGGCCATCTGACATGAGGGCCACCTGACAAAGGACCACCTGACATGAGGGCCACCTGACAAAGGGCCACATGACATGAGGGCCACCTGACAAAGGGCCACCTGACATTAGGGCCACCTGACACGAGTGCCACCAGACACGAGGCCCACCTGACATGAGGGCCACCTGACATAAGGGCCACCTGATATGAGGGCCACCTGACATGAGGTCCACGAGATATGAGTGCCACCTGACATAATGGCCACCTGATATAAGGGCCACCTGACATGAGGGCCATCTGACATGAGGGCCATCTGACATGAGGGCCATCTGACATGAGTGCCACCTGACATGAGGGCCACCTGACATGAGGACCACCTTAAATAGGTTTTTGCAATTTTCATACTAAAAAACATTAATGTCATAAGTTTAAAAAAATCATGTTAAGCCTGGTCCCTTTTGGAACTCAGGACGCGTTAGCGCATTTTCGTATTATGTATCAGTACTTATGTTAGATATCAGCATTATGTAGTTATCAGTAATTGTGTTTAGATTTTAGACATATTTTTATGAATTTTCTTGTGTAATGAAAATACCTGAAATTTTTTTTATTTAAAAGTCATTTCTTTACATTTTAATTTTTTTTATTTTCTCTTTAATCTAATTACAAGTGGTTTGTGGTCACTGAAATAGGACTCATAAATGAAACATTGTAATCAGCTAATCGCCCAAATACTCCGTCAATTGTTGTTTGATAGATCGTAGTTGCCAATCTTGGTGAAAGTAGTTGAATGTTGAAGCTTGTTTCGAAAAAGTTTTCAATTTCTGCCCCTGGGCCGCTAAGATCTTGATTGAAGTCACCACAAATGATGACGTAAAACTCTCTAAACTTTTACACATATTCTAATGACGTCAACAAAAAAAAAACTAATACTTTTGATAATACTAAGACTTCCGGCAATGGCGGCCGTTGCCTGCGCCAGTGTTATATCTCGATTCGCAATGTTTTTTGGTAGTTTTAACGGGGTTTTTTAACGGATCGAGTAACTGAGTGTTGATGCACAAATGGCAGGTCAGGACATACAAAAAACATATATACATCATTGGTCTAGGACTTATGGATGCTGAGATCTAGGGTGATGACAGACGGACGGACGGACAAAACGGGTGCAATAGCGCATTCGACTTCTCGAAAATGCGCTAAAAATAGATAATTTTAAAGCAAATTTTTGTATAACAATTATTTTTGATAAAAATATAGAAATATTTTTAGCATTTAAAAGTTTAAACACGATATTTTTCTTCCTTGAAGTCCTCAAAGCGCACTAAAAATATAGTAGAATTAAGTTACGTCTTTAGAGGTGATTCCTCACAAAATACCGGTATATTTGATTAATATCGTCATGTGCTGTCTAAAAAAACAACAACACTAATCTTTCCATTAATATAAGTCCATCCTTATGTGACAAGGCCTTTAAGGCTGCTGTCAAATATTTTGGAGTTATATGTTTTAACAACACAAAAAATTAACCTCTTCTAATGTCATATTTTAGTATTTCTAAAATTGGCAAATACGATTTTTGACGGGCTTTATGAACTGCGCATATAATCTCGTTGGTGCACAGGTGATAAAGGTATGGGCGCACAGGTGCTGTAGGTGTGGGCCAACGGCAGCTGTAGCCATGAATCAATACCCCATCCGACTAGAAAGTGTGCAATAAATTTTCAGGGTTTCTGAAATGATCTCATACTAATAGCTTCTCCATTAGCGAGACTTCCTCAAAGGACTCGACTTCTTCTTCTAAATGACGTGGACGTATTAAAAAACAACATATGGGCTGTCTCGACTATGACTAAATCTCTTTGAACTTTCAGTCCGATGAATAGAAGGCTGGGATATCATAGAAGGCGATCGATTAACTTTCCCAATTACACCTATATTAAGGAGCATAGTGTAAAATAAGCCTGAAAATAAATCCCTTTTTACGCCAGCTTTTGACTACAGAATGAAATAAAGAATTAAAATTTAAATGAAACTTACTAGAACTATCCCTGTGACAATCTTGCTGTCTTGAATCCCTGTCACCACGTCGATTCGGTTGACGACAGTGGCGTCAATCTTTATTTAACATACTTTGTGTTTGACTCTTCCCTGTTGCTAACTGCTTCCGTGCATCCTTTGATAATCTGTCTCTCATTTGGATTATTTAAAAATTGCCTGTATTATGATTGTTTGTAACTTAAAGAGATATAAATTTTGTCCTCCCGACTTGCTCCTCAATAATTTTCTTTGCCATGTGATTTTATTTTCTAGATCCATTATCTGTACATAATATAATCTACTACCCAGAATTTATAAGATGCAAAATTTCCTATCTTTAATTTTATAAGCGACTAAAACGGTTTGGGACACGGTGGTCGAGTGACAGCGCGCTCGAATGAGGTACCGATAGTCACCGGTTCGAATCCATGTGAAGGCAAGGATTTGTTCCCGGAGCCTAGGGAAACCCTAAGTCATCCAGTTCCGAATGGGTACCTAATACTATTTAGGCGTCTGGGTAATTCGTGGAACCCCTATAGCCGTTGCCCATGAAAGCTGCATCACTTGCCAACAGATCATCCGTCATGGTCTGTGGACGCAATTATCTTCTGCATAGAAGGAGCGTCTGCGTGGACAAAAAACGAAAGCAGGGCATAAAGGCTACATTTATAACTCCGGTAACATCTACACGTTCTTGTTGATGTAACGATAAAATTGAGGGTTTGGATTTAAAGAAAAAAAGAAAACAATTATGGAAGTATGCATTTCTTCCTTAAATTTTTCACCGTAAAATCAATGTTTCATTTTCATTTGATGTGGACTATATGTAAGACATCAAGTACCAAATTATATAAAGTGCGCATGTCAGTAAATCTAACCTCTAAAGTATGACAAAAGCTTCAATCCCATCAGCCTTGAACTCAGCTTTGTCGCTTTTATCTCATGTCCCGCGGGGACAAATAAATCATGAACGAAATCGGAATTGAATCGGATGTGGTTACTGGAGTTCGAGGCTATATATAGTTGGTGGTCATTAAGTTGATGATTCCTGTCTTTCTCCCGGTTTTACCCTCTATCTCTCTATCTTCATTACGTTCTTTTTCATTTTAACTTATTAAAACAGTTACTAGAAATAATAATATACGACCTGTCCACAAAATTTTTTTTTTTCAGCCTAATGGATCACGATTTAAGAAGCCAATTTTACAAATAGCTTTCTGAGACATTAGGTGGACGTTATGCAACCTGTAATCGTGAGAGAGAGAGAGAGAGAGAGAGAGAGAGAGAAAGAGATAGAGAGGGAGAAAGAGAGAGAGAGGGAGAGAGAGAGAAAGAGAGAGAGAGAGAAAGAGAGAGAGAGAGAGAGAGAGAGAGAGAGAGAGAGAGAGTAAATTTCAGTAAATTTTCCTAGCAAATGCTACGCGACCGTAAAGGTCTCATCTGTTGTTACCCATGCTACCTGTCACGTTGTCTCATCTTCACGAGACTCGCAATGCCAGAGATTTGTGACCGTTAGGCTCCGCCAGGTGTAGCCTCTAAAATTGGCGCCAAGAGAAAACAAGGAAAAAATATATTTATATTGGGTAGAACATGAAACTTTGTTGCTCAACATATGGGATTCTTACCAATATGTCGTAATCTAGCTTCACTGTCACTGTTAATTACATGCTATTAATTGCCATATTTTGCTTGTTTTATTGCGTAAAAAATCCTTAGTTTGCAGAGACTAAAAATTGTTGCTGCGTTCTGTTTGTGTTGTCGGGATTGTAGCACACCATTGATGGGGATTTTTTTGGGGTCATTAAATGAGAATAGTCTTTGATTTGCTGGTATAATAATAACGAATGTTCTATATTTCTTTAAAAGACATGCCTTCTGACAAACGAATCGTGATCAGAGATTAAGTATAATGGGAATAATTTATAAAAATAAAAATCGTTTAACATATTACTTGAAGTACTATCTTCTTCAATAGCGGAAAATGCTTAACTTGTTTGTTAATTTTTTTATTACTGATTCTATATTTAATACTTATATTCCTTTAAAATATCCTCTTTGAAATTCGTTCACCCTTTTAAATTATTTATCGAGATCTTCTTCTTCTTCTTCTTTGTTCTCAATATTGAATATTGAGTTTTGCGTGCCACGAGTTTTGCGCCAATTGGCCCGTGGTCTCCGACTTCAGCCTGCTGTATTTTCTGGATTTGCTTCCATAGCCTTTGGTCAGCCAAGACCATCTGCAAGGAAGCAGTTGTTTTTTGGCAAGTGATGCAGCGGTCACATGCCACGGCTGAGGGTTCCACGCATTACCCCACCGCTTTTCACCCATTTGGAGCTGGGTGGAACTCGGGGACGCCCTAGGCCATGGGAACAAGTCCCTGGCTTCCCATGGATTCGAACCCGTGACCATCGGAGCGCCAGTCGAGCGCGCTTGCCAGTCGACCACCCCATCGAGATCTTTATATCGCCAAATATATTTCAAGAGTTCTTTGCGTCTAAATGGAAATAAAACCATATGCAGTTGATCTATATGCAGACCATGGCTGTTCAAATTTAAAGAGATATGCCACTTTATTGGTCAAATGAACCAAGAAACGAGGCTTAATGTTTAGAAAAGTTTCTTGACAAATATAAAAGACTGTCTAGGTTTTGTCTTGTTTGTTGTGGTTGGCGTTTATTGGAATCGTATTGAAAAATCCTACATGTGGAAGAAAATCAGCAGTGCCGAGCCTGCGCTCTTCATGGGGCTTCCCGGAAAACCACCTCAGCCCTTTGGCCCCCTAAGGGACGTAAAGGCTGAGAAGCCCCCCCCCCCCCGGAGCGGTCGCTGCTACAAGCGTCCGCCTGGGCGTCCAGGACACTAGGTCGAAAACGCCTCCCACTAAGTGAGCCTCCCTACTATGACTTGCTATCAACATAGTATCACTTTGGCGCCACCCCGGCAAAGCTTACTAGTCTCAATGGTTAGGATCGCCGCAAAGCGGGGGAATCGTATTAAAAAGTTCGTTTAATGAAAGTAGTTCTTAAAATCGAAAACACACTGAATTTGCAACTTTCATCTGAAACTGTCGGTGTACCGAATTTATATACCACTATTTCAATATTTCAAACAGATTAGAAGTTTTGGTTGTGTTTTACTTAAAAAATAAATCATAAGGAGTCATAATAAATGAGAAACTATCTTGGAACCCCCATGTCAATGAAGTTATTAAAAAATCAAACAAAACCTTAGGCTTTATAAAAAGAAACTTTTACAAATGTAACAAAGATATAAAACTAAAATGCTACCTCACCCTGGTGAGACCTATACTAGAATATGCATCTTCTGTATGGGACCCATCCACCAAGGAAAATATTGATAAGTTAGAACAAATCCAAAAAGAGCTGCCAGATTCATTACTGGAGAATATTCAAAACTTACAAGAGTAACACCATTAGTTAAATCAATAAACCTTGAAACACTAGAGGATAGAAGAACCAAGAGTAAATTAGTAATTATACATAAGGCTATTAATTCTAATTTAGAAATACAACACAAAGATAACTTAATACAACCCTCAGATAGACATAAAGATAAAAACACCTTTCTTATTCCATATGCAAGAACAAACACATACAAGTTTTCTTTCTTTCCGTCCGGTATTCGGGCGTGGAATGGGTTGCCTGAAGAAACCAGGAAAGCCAACACTTTATCATCATTTAAAACTCTAGTAAGAATACAGGACTAAACACAAACCATAGAAATACGTAGGACGCAATAATCTTCTGTACAGAAGGAGCGTCTGTAACATATAAGATAAGATAAGTGTATTTTCCCATGAGACACGAATTTAGCAGCACTATTTTGATAAGTATTTCAGAAGTGCTCTGTGACTTCATTTATATCCTGCACGCTTCGCGATAAAAAGAAATGTTCCACATGGTCAGCAGAAACAAATAATGAGCATTTGGCTGAAACTTACCCTCAAATATGTAAAGAACATAGGGATCGTAGTGCTGACCATCCTTTCCCAGACCCTACTGGGCCACTACCCATCGTTAAAAACATTCACTGTAATAATCAACTACATTATATATAAGACTAAACGTGAATGTGTCCATGTCTATTCCGTGACCTGTTGTTACTGGGAGCTGTAAGAGTTGGGAGTATTATTGTGGATGATAATGATTGGATGAAAGAACAATGCAAGTAAATGGGCCCTTTAGTTAAAGACATAATTGACTACAAAAAGATCTATATCTGATGTTTAGTTTGATGGAACACTTAGTTGGTAAGATAACACATTAATTCACACGTAACTTACTCATTAGTTTACTTGGAGCTCACTCTTTAGTTCAAATTAAATTGGTTATTTATTTCTCATTTAGTTCACCGTTTAGCTCGAACTAAAATTGAGTATAACGCAGTTACTTGAAGTCTGTAAGAGTTGGCGGGTTGTCACAGTCAGTGATACTTTGGGAGTTGACTGCCTTCCTAAAGGTAATTATGTCTGAGAACACGCATCGGGCGACTACCAGTATTAGAGTACAAATGCAATTGAAGGAAGGGGGCTCTGTGTTCGCAAGTGAGAATCTAGTCCTTTTCGGACAAGGAAAGGGATCTGTGTTCGCCAGTATGAACTTAGACCTTGTCGTATGAATGCAACCGTCAGAGTCGACATCCCATGAGGTGGGTCCAGTGGTTGTAAATGGGTCAGACCAGGAGACACAAGAAACAGTATTACACCGGTGTCTGACGAATAGGGTTCTTCATTTCTAAAACCGAAAAACGTCATAGCTCATTTCGTAATGTTCTTTTTTTAGATTACATTTTAACGGAACAAAGTTTTGAGGCAGAAATACAGTCAAATCACTATGTTCTCAAAATTGTTAGCTTAGTAAAATTACGAAATTCTTTTTTATTTTGCAAGTCTAATAAGCTGTCTTAAATTAACGAAGAATTAAAAATTAGCTGATAAGATCAATCATTCTCAATATACCTACATTCACGTATTCACTCGTATCTTTTTTAAATTTTTAAAATGAATTTGTCCTTACAAAAGATAAATTTAGATATAATATTTTTATTAATAGATTTTTGCCATATTAGGAACATCCCTATTTCCACGTAATTTTGACAGTTCCCTCCGATGTTGTTTTGAATATTTATAACAAGAAGGGGAAAGTGTCGACTTTCTCTCAACACACTTTGTTGTTGTTTTTTTCATAGAGTTAGCCGATATCTTGTTCCTTATAACACCTTCACCAGAGTCACGCGACCAAACGTCTGATAACATTTGAATTATTGAGCATCACAATATAGAATTGAGAGCCTTAACTAAATTGGATCAATTTGTCTCCTTCTAAGCTTGTAGTCGTTAAGGCAACTGAGAGTAGCAAAGATGCCAAGTTCTTGGATTTGAGGTTATTTATGTTTAATATCTTGAAAATCTAGTTCCTTCGCTTCGTTTTTTTGTGTTGGGAGGTGGGAACAATTGGGAACAAATTTACATGTAAACAATTTTGTTTTTGCCAACCTTACTACCTGACGCTATCTACTGTACCCCCGTACCCAATGGGTACATACGATAATAATCCGTTAATAATCCCTATTTGACGTCTACACAGAGACGTGTAGTCTCATATTATCTATCAATGTCTTTATCGTCGTCTATAACGTTTTTTTAAATCAAACGATATTTAACGCTTCTATCATGACGGGAACAAAGTTTGGCAAAATGTTTTATCTTGTAGTTTAAGGTTTGAATTAATTGGATTCTCAGCGATGATCAGTGTGTATTATCTCTTGCATCGCCTTCATGGGCTTGTAAAGCTCACATGAGGAACGGTCAATATTCTCTGTCGACTTAAAGTGGTCAGTGGCTCACAATCAGGGGACTTGTTAGACCAACAAGTCAACCTAACCTTTTGATGCAGTCACGACCTCAAATTTGATTGCTGTCTAGAAATGTTTAGTGACCAGAGCGGATCTCGCTAATGATTCGTCACGACTTGTTTTGTGAGTGGCCCAGGGTTAGGTGACAGCTGAACGGAATTTAGCAACCAGGAAAAAATTGTTTGATAACTTCAAGCCAGTAAATTTGCCAGTCATTGATTTAAAAAAAGCTATAAAAGGGAGCGCATATAATTCTACCCTATAATTCCAATCGTTTCTTGTAAACTAGCAAGAACATAAATAAAATAAAGCTATAGCTTATACAAGTACTCGGCACTATTAAAATAACTTTGGATTAAGATCAGTAGTTTAATGAGAAGTTAGCTTCCGTCAATCATTGAAGTATCAAAATGATTCGAGACTGGTGTACTCTTTCAGAACTACGCTACAAATCCTGGGATGTTTTACCGTTTATTATTATATGGTATTTTTAACTGCTCCCATCATTACCAATCTCAAGACGCTACATTCATTTACTATATTTTAAGGAGCGACCCTGTGTTGAGAGTGGGGGTGTGCAGTGTAGTTGTATACACTTATTTCTAATTTTGTTTACTTCTTTCTAATATATTGGTACAATTAGATCTACAGCCATCTTTAAGAGTCTATTTTATTTTACTTTGTCATTCGGTTGTTCGATTGGTTGATAGATGTCCTTAACAAAACGAACAAGTTATGAATCAGTGAAAGTGTTTATTGATCCATACATGAAAGAACGCAAACCATTGTTAGAGTTTAAATAACAAAATCAGTGTTAGTTTTTATTCAAGTTTTTAAAAAAATAGATAAAGCCCAACCAAATGATGATATAATGAAAGTTTCCCTTTAATCTTTTTGTATATACCTTTTCTATCTACTGCAGCAATTTCCATTTTCAGCTTTTGCCAGTATTCATCTTGTGTGATGGTGGGAAAAGTTCACAATGAAAACAACAAAAACAGAAAACTATAAATATTTCAATTTCATTGAAGTAGGCTGAAATTGAATAGCATAGTGCCTAGTCGAAGACGATAGATTTTGTATTGATGTCCAAATGACATTAGTAAATTAAATTTCGTACTCTTTCCATTATGCAAATAAGGTAGAAAGCGATTTTTGGGTGTTATACTTTAATGGCTTTTGAAAAATATATTTAATAAAGGTTTGCCATTCAAAGTATTAATCATTTCAAAAGGGTTGTTATTTAATAGCACCATCTTAGCAAATGTGAGCAATGGTTTGAGAAGGTAAACAATGGTTTGGGAAGGTGACCAATGGTTTCGGAGGGTAACCAATGGTTTGAGAAGGTAAGGTAACCAATTGTTTGGGAAGGGGGGAAGGTGACTAATGGTTATGGTAGGTGACCAATGTTTTGCGAAGATGACCAATGGTTTAGGAAGGTGACCAATGGCTTAGGAAGGTGAACAATGGCTTGGGAAGATGACCAATGGTTTGGGAAGTGGTCGATGGTTTAGGAAAGTGACCGATGGTTTAGGAAGGTGACCAATGTTTTGGAAAGGTGACTAATGGTTTAGGAGGTGACCATTGGTTTTTGGAAGGTGACCAATGGTTTTTGGAAGGTAACCAATGGTTTGGAAGGTGCCTAATGGTTTGGAAGTGACAAATGGTTTGGGAAGTGACTAATGGTTTGGGAAGGTGATCAATGGTTTAAAAAGGTGACCAATGGTTTAGGAAGGTGACCAATGGTTTGGGAAGTGACTAATGGTTTGGGAAGTGACTAATGGTTTGGGAAGTGACTAATGGTTTGGGAAGTGACTAATGGTTTGGGAAGTGACTAATGGTTTGGGAAGGTGATCAATGGTTTAAAAAGGTGACCAATGGTTTAGGAAGGTGACCAATGGTTTAGGAAGGTGACTAATGGTTTGGGAAGTGACTAATGGTTTGGGAAGTGACTAATGGTTTGGGAAGGTGATCAATGGTTTAAAAAGGTAACCAATGGTTTAGGAAGGTGATCAATGGTTTAAGAAGGTGACCAATGGCTTGGTAAGATGACCAATGGTTATGGAAGTGACAAATGGTTTGGGAAGGTGATCAAGTAGGGTGGCATCCACCGTGGTGCCTAATTTCATTTAGGTTAACTCATCAGGGGAAATAGATGGTAGAAAAATTCGCCCAACCTAGATCACGTCAAGGATTATATTTTACACCTGGTCCAGAAGTAAGCATTTCATATTGCAATTTCGTTTTCATTTCAAAATTACAATTTAATAAAATTGAAGAAGCTTTGTCTAAGACACATAAAAAGAACGAGTTGTTAAAATGTATCAACCAGCACGACAAGAAGAAGAGCGACTGACACAATACATGTGATGACTTGACAAATATGTTTATGGTTTGGGTGGGTAGGGAGGGAGGCAGAGCACGTGAGCTGATTAACAGAGTTGTTAAAATACCACATCAACGACACAGATCCAAGGAAGAAATAAGAGCCCACAGGCACTGAGATGAAGGCCCTAATAGGAGCTCAGAAGGATCAAGTCGGTCATTACACCGCGAGGATAAACGTTCAGAAGAGGGAACATCAAGGTTAACGGAGAAAATAAGTCGTTGATAGGCGATTTCATTACACAATATCGCTATTTATACACGTATTTCACCTAATTGTACCGCAAATGTTCAAAAAATGTTGCCTCAGATGATATTACTGTAAGTAAATTATAAATAGGAGATGCCACTCTGAAAGAATGTATGTAGTCTTGGCTTTAAAAACAACAACCTCAAAATAAGTGGGATGTTTGAGTTGAGAAATTACCATTTACTTTGCTTTTTAAAAAAGTTAAGTTGTAAATTATATTTCTTGTGAAATACAAGATGTGTATAACAAATTAAAAATCCCTTTTTGATTTATAACACACTAACAAAAATTAAATGGAAAAGACGTAAATAAGGTAAAGGTTTTCCATTTAATTTTTTATAAGCCTGATTTCAGTCCTACCCCTCATTTTGTTCGGTACTAACAAGTACAATAATTGTACATTTAGGAAAAATGTACGCACTTTAAAATAACAGTTCATGGACCGCACTTGGCTCTTCGTGTAATTTAGGAAGAACGTATGATGAATGTACTTTTGTGCGCTGTGTCCATTTGTCTGTTGCGTAGGTCGTGTTTAATCTAATTTCATCTAGTGACTAGTGGAACCACGTGACTGATCTTTTAGAGAGGCCATGGCTCAGATTCTTTGTTACCAATGTTTCATGGCGTACATTGAAATAAGGACACATTTCGTCTTCATCCCTTAGATTGCTGCCCTTGTTTAAAAGCATTCTCTCCCCACCCCCACCCCAACAAAACTGGTCTTCGACTTAAAAGGATTGGTTTTTTATACGAACTGTGACAGGAAAAAGATATATTTTTACAGTCTAAGTAACTTTACTGTCGTCGATCTATACATTTTAAATAACAACATATTATATTTTTTTCCTAAAAATCTTGTAACAATTTGCTGCATAAAAATAAGACTAGGATATTTTAGCCTCATTCCCACTTTATTATTGTTATTTTTGTCGTGATTTAGTACCAGTCAGTTGATACCTTTTGTACACAAAATTTGTGAGCACAGTCCTGCAATGAATGTATGACCTAGAGCTCTGAGGGACAGGAGGCTCTGCTCCAATTAACAAGGGGAGCTGTAGAATAATAATTATTCTCCCCCCTCCCTTAACTTTTTACATTTGAACCAAGTAATTGGCGACTCGGTGAAAGAAGCTGGTCAGTGGATTAGGGCGTTAATTAACACTAGTTTAGAGTCCTATTCGGCCTGTTTATCAAAGACATGTCTATTACCCACTCCATCAAGATCACAAACACAACTGTTGGGTAGAGTTGTTTTTTTTACTCAAACCTTTCGTTGATCCAGTGAACTAGTTATAAGGTAAAAAATCATACCAAATCGTTTCTAAACGACGTCACCGGCAAAAGCAATAGAAAGCAGTAAAATTACTTTTCCAGAAGCACTTTGATTAGTATGTCATGCATGCGCACCTACTTGTTATCATAGCTCATCAGTCCTGAGTTTTTCTTTATGAAGGTGTCTCGTCTCATAGAAGAGTACCAACAGGGGCAATAACTTTTGGGTTATGGCCCGAGAAAGTTAATTTCCACATTGGTGTGAGTACCTTGAGGAATGCTTTTAATCTCTGGGATGCTGGAAACACGACCTGATTGTACTTACACCTCCACCGGGAAGTTCTCGTGCCTGTCACGTGCTGACAGAGGAGCCATGTTTCCAGTCAAGTTTTATGCCGTACTACTAATTCTACTTGACCTACTTCACACCCGCACACACATCTGGTAGATTCTAACGGTAAACTTTCCCCCTTTTTATTGCTGAAGATTTTAGTCCCGTCGCACCTCATAATACCCTCCATATCTCTCCCATCTCAGTTCATTTCCAGATGGTCTGGTAAAATACATCTACCATCTCAGCTATTTGTTAGTACTGAATGGAAAGGTAAAACACTCATACCAGAACCACTGAATGTCTTTCAAATGAAATATTTACACAAAAAATGGTTGTTTACCAGAAATACATTTTTATTAACTGACTTACTTTCCATTTAATTTTTATTTTTATCATTTCTATTACGACAATAATAAGATTTTTAAAACTTTATTATGATTATTATTAATTTTAATTATTTTTTTTTTTGCAAGGGTATTCATTAAAAAGATTTATACAGAAGGAAGAAAAATCGTTTTTACAATTTTTAAAATAAAGAAATCCCGTTTATTACCTTTTTAATCCTGTTGATAAAAAATGCAATCAAGAAGTGTGATCATTATTCTAATTAGTATTAGATCTACTTGTATACAGGTTTTCGTAAACAGTGGAGCCCATAACCTGTACTAATAAGAAAGTAGTGCATTTACTTGGCAGCAAAGGGGTTTGTCATCTAGAGGTCAGAATGATCAAAGCATTGATCGTCGGTTCTCTATATACAGAAAACAAAGAAAAGAAAACCTGCAATAACGAGATACATTTTTAGAAACTTAGGATGAAGAAATTATTTTTATAGCCACAAGAAGGGGTAAATTGATGTAATCTCCTTAATAATTACGGTTTTTTCTAGATAAAATAATAATTTATTCAAAAGATCATCTTCTATGCCATAAATACACGCTACTTTGTTTGTATCACGTTCACATGACTAGTGATGTCCATATTGTGGAAAACTATTATGGATGAGCTTGTTTTTAAATCCCTTATATTAAATTCACCTTCTTGTCGTTCTCTCTCTCTCTCTCACGCTCTCTCTTTCTCTCTCTCTCTCTCTCTCTCTCTCTCTCTCTCTCTCTCTCTCTCTCTCTCTCTCTCTCTCTCTCTCTCTCTCTCTCTCTCTCCCTGTCTGTCTGTCGTGGTCAGTTTCCGTGGATAAAATAATAACCCCTTTCAGACTATGACGGCCAATGAGGCCAAAGAAATAGCTTTCACAATTTTCATTTAGCCACCACTAACTAGCAGGTACTTCACAGCATAAATCTATATTTAAAACAAAATATTTTAATTTAATGCATTGTTGGCGAGCCGAAAAGTGAACACAGAAGAGCCGCAGTTTGGCAACTGTTGGTATAGCTATTGCATCAACATTTTCACGGGCACCAGGGCGCAATTTTGCTACCCGGGTAATTGCACGGTAACAGGAGCCCGGGTTGGGTTCCCGGGTTTCCGTTGACAGCCCTACGCAGTACGCGATTGGATCAGGATCTACATTGAGTAGTCCCTTGTATACCTGACTTAACACTATTCTAGATTGCAACAGAGATTTTATTAGTCCTTACTACACCAGACATAAATCAACTCCAGATTACAACAGAGATTGCATTATTTCAGAGAGAACTAGTTATACCCTTACTCCTTACTCCTTACTGGATCAACCATGACATCACTTCAGAATTATGTTCTCTTTAAGATACTTTGCTATATGAGCAAAATTAAAACAATAATTGTGCAAAATTGCACAGCATCCTTTTTTTGATGCAAAGGCTTAGACCCCACTTACACAGATTTTATATTATCCTCATTCATATTTGCTTCGGTGTATTTCTTAACTGCTGAGTGGCTCTTGTCATATATCTGCGCGGCCGCACAAACTCGCAGCTTAATTAAATTGATCAAGAGAGCATAAACCGTGATATATTCTAGAAGAAATCAACATTGTCATTCTATTATTAGCAAATCAACTTTAAACAGTTTCTACCCCTTACTCTACCGATACTCCTTGCCCATAACTTATGTCTCCCTACAACCCGATGTCCAGGAACTCAACAAATGTTGTGTAATCAATAACAACTCTCTTATTCGGTCTCAGCTAATCGCCCCAGTAGACACGGCAATCAGATCAATCCCATGTGAAGGTACCTGACACCCTTATCGCTGAGACGAGACGCCTTGCGGAAAATGAATGTCCAGACCGGATCAACGGATCACAAGAAATTGACAGGTTACAGTCTGGACATCGCGGCAATACAGGGATATACAGGTGTGTGACAAGTCTCGGACAAGTGGTCAAGGTTGAACGGATGGCTACATAACGACATGATTGAAATGTAAAGATGAATAAATAAGAGTTTCAGTTAGAAAATTAGTTCATATTTTAATAGTGAAAACATGACGGAGGATCGAGTGTTCAATGATAAAAAACAATAATTAGATTACAAACCACTTTCCTTCAAAAGTCGATGTAAAGAAATTGTTCAAAATAGTTGCTTTGTGCAAAGCTCCATGGATAGAAATTGATAAAACTATAAGGCGTAGGATCGTTGATTGTGATTGAACATCTTAAATATTACAATAAAAAAAACTGTCGAAATTGAGATTCTTATAATTGTAGTATTTAGTGACTGCTTTTATTATGTCATGGTTTCAATTCAAGAATTACTATGCCTTAAACTGCGCGTCACATCTCCTATTGGTGGAGATAAGACGCATAAGTTTTCTCATGAGATAAAAAGTCCATGAATTTCTTATTTAAATCCTTTATATTAACTTGTGGTGTCTGCTTGATTGCTTGCTTGCCACAAAAAAAAAAAAAAAAAAAAAAAAAAAAAAAACATTTGGATCGATTTTTAACCCACTTCCCCGTATCCAATGGAGCTGAAATTGTACAGGCAGACTCGTGGCGACGATATAAATGATCTGTCAAAATTTCACATCGATCAAATGTGTTATAATTTAATTAATACATTAATACATGTCTTAGTCGCGTGGTGCGTATTATATTTAACATAATCAATACTTTCAGTTATATCTCAAATATAAGGGATTTATAGACAAAAGCTTTGGTTTTTATGTTTTTTTTATTACTTGATAAGAGAAGGGCCCTGTTTAGATATTTGGGTAAAATGTGTGGCCCTGGTCTCGAGGGTAAAATCTTAGGCTACCGACATGATAAAACAGGGATTATCTCCGGAAAAGACAATCCAAATTTATTGTTGTTTATATAATTATGAAGAATCATCTGACTGTATCTCTTTTGTTAACGGTATTTGCCACTTTATTTGGTAGCCTGACGTTTCTGGACGATAATTCTTTTATGTTTGTTTCGTGGGTTGTTTCGCAGTGATTGGGGGTGAACATAAGGATATATTACTGTATTTTTTAAAGCAAACAAGTGGTGTATGGTAGTATGGTAACGTTGCAGGTGCTTTGTAACATGATTTGAAAATTTTAAAGGGTAAGCTACTTTGTAGACACATTTAATGCGTCCAACGTACTTTAAAGAACCTACATACAGGCTGGACAGTAGGCATTCGACGCAGCATTCACATCCTGTCGCTATGAGTTGATTGCTGGTGCACAATTCCGAACGACCTTTCGATGGAAATGGTAGACATCATTTTTTCAAAGTCTGTTTGAAATTCATTTAACCGGCTAAGACAAGTCTAATGACGCAGGCCCAGGACTATTGAGGCTATTTGTCAATTTGGTGGAAATTTGAAAACAAAAACTAAAACCACGTCTCACTGAATACGAGCCTATGATGAGGGTTATAAATTTCACATATTGCTTTTTTTTCATCATAAAAAGTGTTTACAAACTCCTTAAGCTTTGCTTTCAGGTCAGCATAATTTCAAAGCCGAAACAGTTATGTTAGCAATTATAACAAATGATGCGTATAGAGGATTGATTATATTTTTCCAGACGCTAATGTTAAGCCAAATTTTTAGATCTGATAAGTTTAGTCTTATAAAAGTTACCTTATACATGAAGCTTAAATTTATTGTCTTCTTGCTCAATTAGTTTGCGAATCTTGTATTTTATTTACAAGCTTTATGCAGTCCCATTCTATATGATGTATTAAGTTTAGTCTTATTTCCTTGCAATTTTAAATTTGCTTTTTTGAATTTGGCCAACGATTTCAAAAAAAAAAATGTCATCTTTATAAATTTCAAACGAAATAGATAAAAAAATTTAACAATTAAAAATCTTCCCCTTTACTATCGCCAAAAGTTTTCTACATAATATTAACGGCACGTTGAACATCTACTGTCACCAGCCCAACGCTTCCAAAGTAGATAAGTCATTGAAAAAGGGCCTTATAGTTTATTGTTACGCTTGAAAATCAGTATAATAACTGCAGCTAATGATCACTGAGTGTTAAAGCAATATTCTTTGAATTTAATTCACACGCCGTTTCGCTAAGAGATGTTCATCTTATTTATAACGTTTGATGAATTTTTCGTTAAAGAGGACTAAGATATTGTCTAGGAGTCTATTATTGCATGGACTTTTCACAGTTGTTATGGAGCTTTTCAGGTTCAGTATCAATGACAAAAAGATTTGCTTAGTGAAATGTATGCTTAGTTAAAAAGCATTGCAACTCATTTGTTTTAAAATTCAGATAATGTATTTAATTTGAACCATAACGGAACCTTCGTAGCCAAATAATTTTTTTTTTTAGATCGTTTTGTATTTAGTTAGAGTGGCAACAGCTGGTTTTTCACGAATACAATTTTTTATGCTAAGTGTTTAACCATTTAAGCTCTTTCTTTCTTTCTTTCTTTTTTTTTTCTTTCATTCTTTCTTCGCACCCCAACAAACAACTGGTGAAATGTTTTAGCGTAAAAGTTTGTGACCATATATAGTTGTTACGACTGGTTGAAACAAAATTACACTTGTATAAGAAAGAGGACAAAAAAATCGTTTATCAGTATAATTTTTAATTTCTTTAAAAAACCACAACGAAAAAAAAACCCCTTAAAAACCAAGCTTTTGACATTAAATTCTTTGTGGAAAAGACATAACTAATAGAAAGTTCATTATGATACTCAGCACAAGACAATCCTACAATACAAAATTTTAGTTAAGTCTCGTAAAACATGTTTAATATAATGCGCACCGATCGGGAATATATTTTTAGAAAATTAATATTGTCAGTATATTACGCACCTTATTGCACGATAGTAAAGGGTTTTTAATATAATATATAATACAAACCACTCTAGCACAAAATTAACAGGTTACATAGAGATAAATGATGATAATCTAAAATATTCATTTTTAATTTTAATTATAGTACATTCGATCGATCTGAAATTTTGATACATAATTTTTATCTTCGGCACGAGTCTGCCTGCAAAATTTCGGCTCGCCAACAAAAGAGACGTGGGTTAAAAATCGATCCAAAGTTTTGTCGGCATTCAAGCAAGGCCTCAGTCACCACGAGTTAATATGGAGGATTAAAACAACAACAACAATAACAACAAACATTCACAACAACCATTTCATAGGATATTAGTAGGTAACTTTCTTCTGCACGAATCAAGAGATACTACAGCTTTATTTGTATAAATACTTCTTAAAGATGGAATTGAGTTTCTGCCTACAGTCTAATGGAAGTTGTGTGTTTAAAAGCATTAAAGTTAATATAAAAATGTGATGTGGTTGCCAATTGTGGTTGTGGTAATTGGATGAATCTTTCTCGCAATTACGATGTTATAATAGGGAGTTGAAATTCAATGGTGGCGCTAATACCAATTTCTATTTTCAAAAATTTACTTACGAGAACTTGCAATACATATTTCTTATAGCAGATAAACAATTTTATTCTCAAAGATATACAAAATTCCTATATATAAAAAGGCTATAATTTCTTCTCTATTATGACGCAAGGAAATGTTGACAAAAACATGTAAAATCTGTAGTCAGTTCACCATCTTTAGTGAATCATTGCTACGTTTACTTGGTTAATAAGCAAGGATTCTTCGTTTTCAGAGTGCATACAATTTGTAATCTTAAATACTTTCATCTAGCGGTAAGAAAGAAAGAAATAAAGAGAGAGAGAGAGAGAGAGAAGAGAGAGAGAGAGACAGAGAAGAGAGAGAGAGAAGATATAGAGAGAGAGAGACAGACAGAGAGGGACAGAGAGAGATAGAGAAAGAGACATAGAGAGTCAGAGTTAGATAAAAGGTTGTGTGGGGCTAGGAGAGAGATTTAACGTATACAAAACAGCGGAGCATGCTCCTGTCTCCTTACAAGCCAACGAATGGTTAACGATGAATGCAACGCCCGTGGAGTGGTCTAATTCTAATTATAGAGCAGATGAAGATAATATTTTCAACGCTCTTGACAGCCAACCTGACGTAAGGGGATCATGTGGCGCAAGAGATGGACATGTTGCTCTCAAGGGGATCTTTCTGCCAGGACAGTGATATTGCAGAAGCTTTGCCAGGTCTGTTCCTAATTCATCACAGGGACGTCACAATGGTTAAATTTTGGCCATAATATCTCAATATAGGAATGTCTCCTTTGATTAGTTTTCTTTATAAGCAAATCAAACACACAATAGATATCTAGGGCCTAAAAAAACTCAACATAAAAAAAAATTATCACATGAAGTTCACCAATTATTACTACAAACAAATACAACAAAAACATTCATGAAGCCCTGTTACCGATATCCATCAATCTTTGAGCGTATGAAACGATTTCTATGCTAATTTCCCTTTCCGCATGCTCTTGCTATGATTACATCTGCCGAGGACATGTGTGTGTGTATGTGTGTGTGTTTGTGTATGTGTGTTTGTGCGTATGTGTGTGTGTAAGTGTGTGAATGGGCCTAGATCGATACGTCACCAGGCGGTATCGATAACTGAGTGGGTTAAAGTAATGAACGATTCATTCCCCGAATAAACCTAACGCCTGTAAATCACGTCAACCGTTTCAGAGTTACAAAAGCCACCGGCCTCGGCTCAGAGTTACAAAAGCCACCGGCCTCGGCTCAGAGGATGAAGTTAACGGGAGGAAGAGCCCAGATGTGGGGGTTACGGTGTTGGTGATCTCTTTTAGTATGCGATGCCTTGCTTGAAAGGCCTCATATAATGACGGAACATTTATATAGTAAACTTCAATTAAATGTAAAACTACAAGAAAGATATGCCTATCGAGGCCAGCTATGTCTTGTATAATAACGCAATCGTTTTATCACAATATTTGGTTAAATGAGAGCATAATATGAAGGGAACATTTCTAATTTTAAAAAAATCTCCACTCACAGCAATAAGAGACAGACACCTTCTGGTCGGTGGCGTCATATTGCACAAGAACTGTCTCGTCATTACGTCCCTTTCACAGGCCAGTGATCACGTAAAACAAACCGAATAGCACACCCTCAAATCTTTAACAACCAAGGATCTGAGACGCAGCAGATACCAGTCAATGTTTATTAAATAAATAACGCTACAAGATTCACGAATTTCTGGGAAGAATGTGATGAAAAGTGCATCGATTGGATCAAACGGTCTGAAGGTTTGTGCGAATAAATCAATCACATGTTTCAGATCTATCTGGCGTTATGACGGGCTGTGTTTAGTGAAAATCCCTCAACTCTAACCCTTTTTATGAATAAGCATGCAAAGGTCAAGGGTTGTTGAAAGAAAAGAATGTAAACAAAACCACTGGGTCCTGGTGTCGAAATTATGCTCTAAGCTGTAAACATGACGACGTTATATTAGAAAAAGTAGCAAAATGAAGTGAATATTAGTTCTAGACAGAAGCAACGCAATGGGGGACGAGTGGTGGTCGAAATGGTTCCTTTTTATATTCCATTATATTCAGATGTCGCCTAGGTCATCATTTAAAATATAAAATATTTTATTTGATAGAATCCTTCGAAGCATAGATCGCATAAAATGACGTATTATCCCGGGAGTAGCTCGAGCTTGCCCCTTCCCTTTACTAGAAAATTTAAAAGTGGATTTTGTCTTGGAGGCACATAGCCACGACGAGCTACCACATCTATAACTTTGGGAATTTAACCGAGGGACCTTTTAGCGCCCTATTATTAAAAAAAAATCCCTTATATTAACTTCACCGTCTTGACTCCATATCTGCCTAACGTGTTCCCGCCCGTCCGAAGAAAAACAAAAGTAAAAGAAAATAGACCAACTTTCCATAATTTTATCGAGCTGAAATTTTCCAAATAGATTTGTGTCACCCAACAGTGCATTGTTTTAAAATTTCAGATCGATCAAATGTACCGTGATTAAAATAATGAATGTTTAGTTTAGCTCTATATAGCATGTGTAGTGGTCTGCTATAGTTGACCTCCACGGGTCACTGGTTTCCATCCAACCCTTGTTGTCACAGGGGTCTCTCAAGATCTGTCGCGAGGTACGTATTATATTGAACATGATCAATACTTTTAGATATGTCTCAAATATAAGGGATTTATAATAAAAAAACTTTGTTTTTATGGTTTGTTTTATTTCTTGCATCATCACTGCGCATATTATAGTTTTGAAATAACATCAATAATATCAGAGAATTTCCATAAATGGTTCGTTGATGGCTTTCTGGAAATGCGAGCTATTTAAAATTAACACTGAAAAATTATTTATCTTAGAACTCTCATTTTTATTTTTTTTATTTTACGAGACACACGTCGTTCGTGATACCAGCCTTATTTTGTAGATCTTACACAGCATCAGCACTCATTTTACAATGTCGTGAAGAAATACACACTTTTCGTTTACGCTTTGTTTGTATTGCGTTAGTCTTGTTTCTACTGGCTCTCTTTAATCACTTGGACGCAATTATGAAGCTAAAAAATTGTTTCACCAGTGTTGCTGATGGTTTCAGACAGAACAAAATATATAAGAAAATCTTGGTTTTTTTATGTACACATGATAAGAGTGCAAGCCCTGTAAAGATATAATAATGAAGATCCTGACATTGCCAAAAATAACAATAATATAGGAAGGACAAATACTTTATAGTTTTTGAAAATATACCGAGATAGAGCAGTTTAAGCATCTAAAGGCGAACTTATTGAGAAACTATTTTATAAATGAACCGGATATCAATGGCTTGAGAACTCTGATTTAAAGACAGCAGTGCTACTTATCTAAATCTTGAACATGTCTTCATGTTTTCATCTTGCAAAACATTTTGCTACTTCATGAATGGGAATGAAACTGTTGACCAGA
The DNA here is from genome assembly GCA_002072015.1 of Radix auricularia. Classification (NCBI taxonomy): domain Eukaryota; kingdom Metazoa; phylum Mollusca; class Gastropoda; family Lymnaeidae; genus Radix; species Radix auricularia. The sequence continues at coordinate 164,308 of MUZC01004541.1, read as the reverse complement.
TGGGAGCTATGACTCTAAGGACCTCGATGACATGAAAGTTGAAATCGGTTTAAAATTCATGAGAAAAAATCGAAACCATTAGGTGACAACAGCGGGTGGAAGTATTTGTTCTCATCACTAAGTAATGCTGCACTCCTGAACCCTCAAGCCGCTTCTGGTCAGCGAAACGTCAATGGCTATTTGTAGAGACTCTTGACAACACCCTTCCCCTGTATTCCCCCCACCTCCAACTAACTTCTGGCCTGTTAACTCCCACAGTCCATGGCTCACAGGCATAACGTCTCAGGATCCCCCCGGCTCACCCATCTCAAATTGGTTCGGTTCAAAAGTACGAGGTAATTTGGTCCAACAGTATCACGGTGACATGATGGATTGTTTGGAAACAAGAGGCCCGGTCCGTGTTTTACTATTACACTTGAGGGACAGCGGGTGAAGGACGAAATAATTGAGATATTTTATTCTGTGTCAGGCGGCTGGCGATAGTTTTGTTCGCAGTTTTTTGTTTAGAAATATTTCCTTTAAAACCAAACACAAAACTTCAATAAAACTGTTTTTTTTTTTGCAGTGGGAATAGAATCCCAGACGTAATTCATCAAGATTTAAATAGCCTGAAATCTTTTCAAATCCTTAGCTGATTTTCTCTATTAATATTTTATCCGGAGTTCTCCAAAATATTATATTTTATGATACTGTCACCTCACGTGTACATGCGTACACTTTAGTATGTCACCTTTATTAAGCTTCTCATAGTACCGATGAATGTAGGCTTTAAAGTACAATAAAGAGTGCCTGATGTTTTCGGTAAATCTTTTAAGAAATGAAAAATATCTAACAATAGTAGGATTTATGTATAAAGTTAGACCAATTTCCACCCAAATCTTCACTTTTGATACGCACTGATTATATAAGATTGTTGGACCTAAAATCTGACCTCCAGAAGTCATGTCTTATTTAAACAATTTGCTTTCCTCCAACACGAATTAAAGTTGGAAACATTTCAAAGCCAACTTGGAATAACAAGAAAAGGAAAAGAGACCATCTTTCCATGATATTTTTTTTACTAGTTAACTGAAAAGTTAGCTATGGGTAGTCCTAAGATTTAATGAAATCAGGAAGAGAATGGTAAGATTATCATTTTTAAAAAAGATTCACGCAAACCTTAAATAGAAGAAAAAAATTCAGTTCATATAAGAACGGAGTTTAATTTCTTTTTAAAGTGAATTAAAGTTTTTCCAAAATTTTTAAAGAGCCATGTACACAACTGTGAGAACCATCCTTTCAAATGTACCAGCTATTGGCTTGGTAAGGCGTGTGGTATGTTGGAGCCATGTACACAACTGTGAGAACCATCCTTTTAAATTTACCAGCTAATGGCGTGGTGAGGCGTGTGGCATGGTTGAGCCATGTACACAACAACTGTGAGAACCATCCTTTCAAATGTACCAGCTATTGGCGTGGTGAGGCGTGTGGCATGGTTGAGCCATGTACGTGACAGGAATTCTAGTGACCACATGAATGAGAGAAATCACAAGCTGAGATTTGTGAAACTAGATGGAAACAAGTTGGACAGCTTCTTTGTCCAACGAAGAAAAACAAATAAACATTTGACAATGAAAATGCTGCTAGCACGCTTTCGTGTCACGAATGGCCAAATTGGCGTTGAAGCAATAGGGAGCCCCTGGTCTAAGAATGATTATGCCAACATTTCAAAACTTTGCAAGATATTCCAGAAAATAACGTTTTATTTTTTCATCTCCCAATCATCAAATTTTGTGCTGATTCAAGTTCAAGCTAACATTGAAGAAATAAAAAAAACCCTGAGTAGTCAGCTTGGTAGATGGCTTAAACACAATTGTGATTACGAGCGAATACGACATGATTTTTGTAGAATTACAATCCATGTTTCTTTTATTAGAATACAAGCCATTTACCCGCGTTTTGCTGCGGAAATTAGGATTTCAGTTAGCGTTGAGAACCCGCGTAACACCAGTTAAAAAAACACTTTTGGATTTTAATATTTCAAGATGCATATACTAAATATATTTACTTCAACCGTTCAGGCTCCTACGTACACAAGAACTTGGAGATTTAAAGATGCGTCTTTTATACTTAACTCATATTGGGAAAAACCTATATTTCGGCAATCGTCACCCTAGTAAGAGGTGATTTGATTTTACCATCGCGGAAAGAGGGGGTACTCAACAACTTCACAAAGTTTCAAGCTTCAACCTACACGGAAACTTGGAGAAAAAGCGTTGATTCAGTTTCATATACCCCATTTTAGGTGAAAAAAAAGGTTTTGGGCCCCCGGCCACCCATGAATGGAATTTTTTAAAATTTATATAATTATTTTTTCCTTCTCTACCTACACGGGAAATAAGAGAATTATGGATATTCAATTTTTATAAATTCTATGTAAGAAAAAAAAAAGGTTTTGGGGAATCGGCCGCCATGAGTGTGTATTTTAAAATTATTTTACACCGACTTTCGTCGTGAGAGGGTATTTAACGGTTTCCCGAAATTTCATGCTCTTTTATACACGGAAAATACGAGAATTATTGATGAGTTGGATTTTAAGATAAGAAAAACTATATTTTGGCCCCCGGTCCCCCATAAGAGGGAATTTTAACGTTCTTTTTGCCAATTTTTGTTGGGAGATTGTACTCAACAATTTCCCAAAGTTTCATGATTCTACCTACACGGGGAATTGAAAAATTAGTGAATTTCAGTTTTTATATAATATATATTTGGAAAAAAAACGACATTTTGGCCCCCGGTCTCCAGTAAAGGATACTTGAAATATTTTTCAACCTGCTATCATCACGAATATGAATTTACCAACTTTTGATGTGTCTACCTACACGGGAAATAAGAGAATTATAGATTTTCAATTTTTATAAATCTCATATAATAAAAAAAAACTTTTTGGGGCCCCGGCCCCCATGAGTGTGTATTTCAAATTTCTTTTATATTGACTTTTGTGGTTAGAGGGTACTTAACAATTTCTACATGGAAAATTGGAGAATTAGTGATGAGTCGGTTTTTAATATAAGAAATACTATATTTTGGCCCCCGGTCCTCCATGACAGGGAATTTTATCTTTCTTCTTTGTCAATTGTGGTCGGCAACGTGTACTCAAAAAATTTCCCTCACAGTTTCATGCTTGTACCTATACGGGAAATAGGAGAATTAGTTATTTTCAATTTTTATAAATTTGATATAAGGAAAAAACGTTTTATTGGCCCCGGCCCCCACGAGTGGGAAATTAAATTTTTTTTTCCATCAAATTTTCGTCGAGAGCATGTACTCAAAAAATTTCCAAAGTTTCATGCTTCTACCTACACAGGAAATAGGAAAATGGGTGATTTTCAATTTTTATAGAGCCCATATAAAAAAAAATGGTTTTGGGCCCCCGGCCCCACAAGAGGGAGATTTTTAAAATTGTTTTTCGCCAATTTTCGTTGTGAGATGGTACCCAACAACTTTCCAAAGTTTCATGCTTCTACCTACATGGGAAGTTGGAGAATTAGTGATGAATCAGTCAGTCAGTCAGTCAGTGGGGGCTTTCCCTTTTATTAATATAGATAAATATAAGGGGACTTAATTGGCAAAACTTAAAAGCACTTGAAGCACAACCACTTCACAAAATTAGGTGTGTTATAGAGAAAGCAGGGGTGTACCGAGTAGAATTTTTAGCCGAGTACCGAGTAGTGGCGGCCATCTTTTGCCGGTACCGAGTACTAACACCGAGTACTTGAAGAAGTATTAACCTGCTATTTTGAAATCCGGCCGGATTTATAAAGTAAAATCCGACCGGAGTCTATGCCGAAGCCAGATTTGTAAAAATGGCCGGATTCCGGAGTTGCTGGAGCCGAAATTCGGTACACCCCTACTATTTAGCGACATTTTGTGACCTCAATTACACTGTTTGTGTCCCACAAATGTTCTTTCGTTTGTCGTTTTAATAACGATTGTATTTTCTGGATCTGTTATATAGACTAGATCTAGAATCTATATAAAATTATTTTTTTTAAATTTTTTTTTTAAAATATACTTATTAACACATTTAACTTTGTTTAAACAGTAACATTTATCTTTAAACGATGTTTCTGATGTGTTTAACGAATACATATAGGAACATCTTTTGAACCTTCATCTTTGACTCATCTTCTATTATATAATGGGCTAAGGCGCATTTCCGTCCGTCAGTCAGTCAGTGTGTGTGTGTGTGTGTGTGTGTGTGTGTGTGTGTGTGTGTGTGTG
>MUZC01004541.1:137215-154192 GCA_002072015.1 Radix auricularia | reverse complement strand
GGGTTTTTTTTCTTATGTGAGATTTATAAAAATTGAAAATCTTATTTCCCGTGTAGGTAGAAAAGGAAAAATAATTATATATATTTTTTACAATTTCCTCTCATTGGTTGCCGGGGGCCCAAAACTTTTTTTCACCTAAAATGGGTTATATAAAACTGAATCAACACTAATTCTCCAAGTTTCCGTGTAGGCAGAAACTTTAAACTTTTGGAAGTTGTTGAGTACCCCCCCCCCCGCGATGGTAAGAGGCAAACAATATTAAATCATCTCTCACTAGGGGGATGATTGCCAAAATATAGTTTTTTTTCTCCATTATGACTTAAATAAAAAAAGACGCATCTTTGAATCTTCAAAATCTTGTGTACGGAGGAGCTTTAACGGTTCAAGTTAATATATTTAGTATATCCATCTTGATTCAGATTAAAATCAATAGGTGTTTTGAATTGGTGTTACGCAAATTCTCAACGCTAACTGAAATCCTAATTTCCGCAGCAAAGCGCGGGTAAATTGCTAGTTAATTATAATTGTTAAACGGCTTTTGCACACGGCCACTTTTTATGAATGAAACAATGAGTAGAAAGCAATAGTAAAATAGTCAAAATAAGTTTGAATGACGAATATTTTCCAATGGGGCCGTCCATAAATGACGTCACGCACCTAGGGGGGAGGGGGGTCACACTTTTGTGACGATGCGTGAAGTAGGGGAGGGAGGGGGGTTGAAGAAATGTGACGTCACATCGAAAGGGTAACTTTAAATAAAACTTCCACTGAAATATTTGGTCACTTAAAATTTATTAAATGATTTTTCTTTTTTAAATTCAGTGGTTCTCAAAGTGCCGGTCGATAGGCTATAAGGCGCCGGTTGGCATAAGTTAACAAGACACGAAATTAAATATAATTATAATTCTTAAGTTTGAGAATCTACAAGAGAACATACGAAATTGTAACCCTGCGTCGTTTGATGTTGACACCAAAGCTTTTGTGATGTAACCGCAATTTTGTTTGGTTCACTCGCGCGGCAGGAGTCTGCGAACTTTTTTTTGTCGGTTATCCCCCCCCCCTCGAAACTGCTAGCGTACTGGTGAGTTTTACAAACAGTACAAGTGTCTAAAAAGATCTGAATATGATTATATGTAGATATGTTAAGTCAAAACGACACCGAATATCTATTTGGGCGGTGGGTGGGGGAGGGGAATCTATTTGATACAATAATAAAAGTTTTAAGTTTGATATAGTTTTTCGATTGGTTTTTGGTCAAACGCCTCTGGCCATTCTAAATATAATAATAAATGTGTCCATTTAAAATTAGTCAAAAGTATTCACTAACTTTATTGAATGCATCAATTATTGATACAGTCAAGTCGTGTTGATTAAGATTATTGTCACTTTTGTCAATATAAATGAAAGTAGGTTGGATTTAGATGTCTTCGTATAGTACGTAAATAAGAAATCTACATAGATAACAAATTTAACAAATGCATCTTCTGGTAGGAACCGTTTCAATATTGGGCATATGTTACCAAGCGTACACGTACACATGACGTATTTGAATATATCTAGTGGAGTGTAGTGGATGTTATATGTCCCAAATGAGTCTGCATTACCCCCAAAAATTCCTTTTTGACCCCAGATTTTATTTTATGTTATTTTAAAAAAGTATTATTTTAAAATAACTTTTTTTATATAAACAAAGAGGTTACAAGTAATGATTTATAGTCAATGCTTAATTTGTTTGCATAAAAATAAAATAGAATCTAAGGATTTTAAAACTTTTTTTTTTTGAAGTCAGGTTTAAAAAGTTAAACGGTTTTAAAAAAAAACGGACCGGTTCAATAGGATACCTAAATATTAAAATTATAAAAGTTTATATTAATAATACTATTAACCCAAAAGTAGCGGATTCTAGAAAATTTTCTATGCCCACAATGATTGAGCATTACCCCCAAGAATTCCCTTTTTACCCCAAATGAGATAATTTATTGGTGACATTATATTTACAACTTTTGTGTGACGTACGTGAAATCCTGAATAAGAAAGAATTTAAAAAAAAACAACCAACAAACTTGTGAGCTTCGGAGTTAAAAGTTATGATAATGTTGGATATTTTAATAATGTCATTATATTTCAGTCCTCAACTTGCAAGAATTACTGTATTTTGCGACGCACAAGATGACACCCTACTTTCCTGCACAAATGTGGGGTTCATACAGAATGGGCCATTTTTCTCTTCCAGCGCATACCTAATAATTTTTAGAAAACATGAGATGTGATATCAATGTGATAATTTTAGATCAAATGCCTTTGATGTGCATATACATAGCAGCGACACTGTCATTAGAAGATCGAAATCAATTTGAGGAATTGTCTTGTATCTATATATTCTAGGTCTATAAACAATGCAATGATCCTTGTAATATTAATAGTCACATTCGCGAGCTTAATCCCGAAGGTTAGTCACATAAATGGTTTTTGACATTACCGCTGCATTGTTCGTTAGCTGTCTTGTTATGCCATGGCAACTAAACATTTTTTTTTCATGTAATATATAAAACAAGCTGAATTAATATTTAATCTTATAGGGCTTTAAGCTGTGTAGGGGCTCATTATGCTATCAAATAAGTAGAGAAAAAAATTAGGTCAAACGGGAAAAGAATGCAATGGTACCTGGTGAAATGGAAAAATTCTTGCCGGTCGTCTGATACGAAAAAGTTTGAGAATCACTGGCTTACAAGTTAATTAATTTATTTAATATCTTTTACATAGCTTCANGGGGGGGGGGTCAAAGTTTTGTGACGTACTTTTTGAAGGGGGGTCGACGATTTTGTGACGACGCGTGACGTAGGGGGGGAGGGGGTAAAAAATCGGCCTAAATCGCGTGACGTCATTTATGGACGGCCCCAATGACAAAAAGTCTGCATGAGGTTAATTTTGTAATTCCATCACAAACTAACTGATTTAGACATGGGAATCTGCGTGCATCTTTGCTATTGAAGCAATTACGTAATACTCGGCATCGGCATCACTTAAGCGGCTGATTGCCTAAAATATCCGAGTATACAAAAATCGGCCGATACCATTAGCCGAACGATTATCGGTTCAGCTCTCAAAGTAGGAGAGTGAATAAAAATCACAAGAAAAACACAAGCAACCAAGGGAAAAAATTCAACAATAACCGACAAATGGGTTGAGATATGCGATTCATCGTCAATATCAAATGAATGTGAAATTTAAAAAAAATCAATGGCATTATCCTTATGAAAACCCATCACGATGAATCTTATAATTTATTGTAAATAATGTAGTAATATCATTTGATTCAAATCAAAGTTATGACATCCCCAAATAGGCTTGAAATAAACTGGCATGAATTGTTTAATGACTTTATCACATTTGGAGATTAAACTGAAATTTGTGTACGGTAAGTTAAATCTCTGACAAAAATAAAATCCGTACATCTTAAAAACTTAATAATTCAAATATATTAATACTTTTGTTTTTCATTCACAGCTCCATTTTGTAACAGGACATGGGACAGCATCACATGTTGGCCGGACACGCCAGCTGGACATGTCGCCAGACAGCCTTGCCCTCATTACATCAACATGTTTGACCAAGGAGGTGAGCTACTTAAAATACATATTTTGATAATGTTAGCCTACCAACAAAATAAGCCTGTAAATGTCAATATAATCTCATGAAAAGGCAATAAAATATGACAAGAACACATTAAAAATTACATATATTTAACCAAAGCATTTTATGTCTTTTAATGATATCGTCATCACGGTGATGCCAGACAAGGAACAAAACACATGATATAAATATCGAATGAACTGACGCTCATGATAACATCATAAGTTTAATGTAATGTCACAGGGGCAGTTATCCACGTGAATCAAAGGACGTTGACCTCGCAACATCGCAGCAGGCCTCACACTGTTTTCCTGCAGCATTCATTTTCAGTAGGCTTGGGGCTTGTCAGGCGTTATTGCTTATGGCATTCTTAGCTCCGTCATCGCGACAGCATTCCAGACAGGCTCTGTCGTAGAATAACATTAGTCAGCTGATTTTTCACGAGCGCACGAAGGTCTTGTTGTATACTGATATGGTGATTAGAATCAGAAGGACGTGGCTTATGCATACCCCATGCCAGAGTATCAGGTTTTGGGAGAAACAATGGGATACATCTAGATGGGAGGAAATTAGATTTGCTCTTGACTATGCATTTTGTTGGCAATAAGTTGGTCACCTATTCTACATTTTAATATATGTTGTATTCATTGGCAATTTTTGCAGCAGGCTTTTCTTAGAGAAATGGGGTTTCAACGATTGCACAGTGCTTTTCATTGCATCAAATCAATGACGCGAAGGTCAAGCTTTACAAAAAAAAATAATTTAAAAAAAAATAAATAAATTAAAAATAAAATATGATATATATAAAGGGTTGATTGATTTTGTCAAGGTAAGCCTCCAATCTTCAACACCAACCTCCAGGATCCCTTGCCACTTTCAACCTACCCATCTCCTCACCGTCTGCTTGATGAAAGCGGGAGGGAAAAATAAGGCAAAAACAGCCATTAAAAAAATATATAGAGAAATTAACAGGAGAATTCATAAAAATTACCTTGTTCTGTAAAGGTAAAACAAATACAGTTACCGGGTAAATTTTTAAAGGAATATAATTAAGACATACCAGGAAGGCACTTGAGTCTCAAGATCATTCAACTGTATTAGTGTGCGCTGTCATCCAATAAATGAATGCTTGCCAGTGATTGACGTTAACAACGTGGCTAATCGAAACCTCTAACTTCACCAAGGACAACATGCACTCGTCACTCTAATAATGTTTTCCCATCGTTTCCTGCTCATTACTTTCACCGAATCAGGAACCCGTCTCGTTATTGTCTTATAAACTTGGCACAAATATCGGCCGTTCCAATGAATTACCTTCGTTACTGACACACAGTGAGGCCTACTTAGTCACTGGACCGTTGCTGAGAGGTTTTCCTTTTCGTAAACTTCACCTTAAGTCAGAGAAATAGGGCCGGATGTAGTAACTCGAGCGAGCGAATAATGGTAGCTAAATACAGAAAACAAGAGAAAAACAAATATTTTAAGACGACGATACAAATAAATTAATACTTATCCTACAATAAGTGCATTTTTAAAAAAGCTTTTGATTGCCTTTGAAAAAACGAAAACGCAACAGGGCACTTAAGAAGTTTCTATTATTTACATCTCAATCGGTGAGAGTCTAGTATGGAAAACTTTTAACTCCATTTTAAAAAAAAAAAAGCAACAACAAAAAAAACACCTCCGTATTTACTAGTGGCGTCTGGTAGATTATTTGCTTCATTCATTTAAAACAACCACAATTGTCAACTCAATCCCATTTTTATATTGAATGTAATGCTTTTAAACACACCACTTATGTTAGACTGGAGGCAGAAACTTAATTACATCTTTAAATCTTTAAGAAATATCTATACGAGGAAAGCGCGTGGTGCGCATTATATTAAAAGTGTTTTTATACCCCCTTTCCCGTGAAATTGAGCTGAAATTTAGCAGGCATACTTTAGTAGTTTTGTTATACTATAATTCCGTTCCATATGACATATAACTAAAATTTTGGATTGTCTTGCGATGCGTATTATAATGACTCAGTGAGAAAATTTTAGCTATGTCTCGTAAATAAAGGATTTATTGTCAAAATCTTTGTTTTATAAAATTATTAATCAATTTAAGTACTTCATTTTTAAAATTCATTTGTAAATATCAAATGTTAATCCACAAATTAGAATAATATGAGGAATTTTACTTGTTGGTTTTATTTTGCTTTTACATAAAATGATTGTACTCAAAACAAGATCATCTCAGATAATTATGAAGATATTTATGGACGATGTAGTTAAACGGTTAACACAGTTTTAGGATAAAAATAAGTGTAAGCAGAAGTATTTATTTAAATAATAATAAAATTAATATTTCCATTATAAATGACTGAATAAATCCTCACATTTGAGGTTACAATACTACATAGAAGAATGAACGCAGCTCTTTAAAACGTCCAACCTCAATTTTGAAACGTAAAACCGATATCAATTAAGACGAAACATTCTCCGATATTTCCTTCTCTCATTTGTTTTTCTCCTAAACCTCCTTTTTGAAACCTGAATTCTCAGTGGGTGGACTTTTTATGACGTGAAAACGAAACCATCGCGTGCTTAACCAACATAATGAGATTTGCCGAGACCTTAGCGAGGGTGTCTTGTAATAATATTCTCATCAGTTTCTTGCGGACATTTTCAATCCATTTTTCAGAAGCGTCTGTTGGAGGCAACAATGAGTTAACCTTACCAGCATAATTCAATGATTTATAATAATAATAATAATAATAATAATAATAATAATAATAATAATAATAATTAATAATTTAAAAAAAAAAGAAAATACGAGAGGCTTATTTTTTTTTATATCCAGCGCTCCATTTTCTTTATGAAATATCTTCCCTTGAACCTGAAGGATGTTATTTGTAATTGTAGTTTTGCATATTTTACCCTGCTTCTTGTAAAAAAAAACAAAAAGAATACTAGCACAAATTTTGTCCTTCAAGTAATATGTGAATGTTGAGCAAACATTTTTTTGGTTTAAAGCACTTTTTGCGATGATAGAAGTAATAAGATCATGCTAGTTCCAAACAGACAAGTGCAAAGATTACACAGTTGACGGAAAGACTACTGAAAAAAAAAATCATATTAAGCCTGGTACCTATTGGAATTCAGGACGTGTTAGCGCTGTTTTCGTATTATGTATCAGTACTTATGTTAGATATCAGAATTATGTAGTTATCAGTAATTGTGTTTAGATTTTAGACATATTTTTATGAATTTTCTTGTGTAATGAATATACCTGACATTTTTTTATTTAAAAGTCATTTCTTTACATTTAAAAAAAAAATTATTTTCTCTTTAATCCAACTACAAGTCACCACAAATGATGACGTAAAACTCTCTAAACTTTTACACATATTCTAATGACGTCAACTAAAAAAAAAACAACTAATTCTTTTGCACCCTTTCGCACCACTCTTCAATACTTGATGAATTATGCATTCGACTTCCGGCAATGGCGGCCGTTCCCTGCGCTAGTGTTACCTCTCGATTCGAAATATTTTTTGGTAGTTTTAACGGGGTTTTTAAACGGATCGAGTAACTGAGTGTTGATGCACAAATGGCAGGTCAGGGCATACAAAAAACATATATACATCATGGGTCTAGGACTTATGGATGCTGTGATCAAGGGTGATGACGGACGGACGGACAAAACGGGTGCAATAGCGATTTCGACATCTCGAAAATGCGCTAAAAACATAAAAATTTGAGCAAGTAACTTTGTGAAGGAAACGACTAAGACTGGCAACCATGTGTACTTTCGCTTGTTTTAGAAACTTATTTTTTGTAAGAAAAATAACAATTTATATTAGCATAGATTCTAGTTAAATGGCCGAGTAACAACAACATCACTGAATAGAAAATGCTATTTTAAGCAAATCATTTGAGCTCTTTGCTTCGAGGATAATTAAGACTAAAGATATAAATTATTGATTCGAATTTATTTATAACCATAAATTTGATTTGATTTTCTTTTTATTCTTTTAATGCACTTGCTCTGTTTCTTCAGAGTTTGTGACAAGACGATGTACAGAGAACGGGACTTGGTGGGTCAATCCACTTACTGACCAGCCCTGGTCCAATTACAGTTCTTGTATTAAGTCAACAAAAGAAAAAGTTCCACAACTAATAGAGGTAACCAGAGTTGAAAATGTTCCTATAGTTAAAAGTGAGTTCTATACTTCTGAAGGAATGGATAAGAAACATTTATACAAAATTGAGATAAGTTAAAAAAGGTTATAGTATGGCTACATAAACATATCAACATCAATAGAAATGCTATTTAGCAAGAAATAAAACAGTTTTCGTCCACCTAATTAAACACGACTGGTGGGACACTTTAAATGTTTTTTCGATTCTTAATAGTCGTAAATTGTCATCATAGACTTTGCGTCCTCTTAATTTGTACATAAAACTACACTAATTACACCAACTACTGACACAGTCATGACAACCTAGTCGCAACATTGTTTTTATTATTCTTTCGTTCTTTTTTCTTTAAAAAAAAAAGAATAATTACGTCTTTAAAATAAAGTAGCAATGAGCTAAATAAACTTGAAGTCGATATGTTACTGGCATCTGGAATATTCGTCTTTGTTTCTATACATGCCCCCTCCCATAAACATTTGAGTAAGTTAAATAAATTGATCTACCTTGATATAGGGACTAAAGGCGACTAAAGCTGACACCTTCCCTTTGAGTCTTTCCCCAAAAATCTACGTGTCCAAACGAGCTAGCAAGCGAAGACTTTGATAGGTTGTATCGAGGCTGGTGTAAACAATCCTTAAGGAGAAAAACTCGTGATGCTGGACCCCCAGCTAACAGAGACAAATGAAGCAGACTGGCCGAGCTGACCGCATGATCTTTTGTTAGCCGCCTGTTGTTTGGCATACACAAACTAATTCTTTCTGTTCTCTCGTGGGACAAGGTTTTCGGCGCTCAAAGAAAAGCTGTATTTATGGCTTTATACAATCATTTTATTTCAAAAAGTATTCTATCTTGAGACCCACAACTACCCGAGCAGACACAATTTTAGAGGATTACAGGAAAAATAAATAAGGGGGAAATAAAATCAAACTCCGCATTATTACGCTTGAAATAGATTTTATAGTAAAATATATTTAATAGGATTTAATTAACTTAATTGTAGACATAAAAAAAAAAACCTTTGTTAGTCGGGAATGTGATATCATGAATTTGGTTTTCCCCCTACATTTCAAATTACTATTGAAAGCATAAAACGTATAACTTAACTTAAACAATTACCAACTTTCTGTTAAGATCACAATGCAATGCATGTTGAAAGTAAGTTCAAAAAATTAACAAGAAATTTTCCATTTAATTTAATAACACTTTAAAAAATCCAAATAATGACATTGAGACTCTGAATAGGCCTCACCGTGCGATGAATATAGCTTAGGAGACTTGGTCGATTCAAAAAACTATTATTTTATTAAAAGAGAAACATTCGAGGCGTTTTGTTACTACTAGTTCACAAAGACTTTGTCTAAAATTTATAACATTTCGCAATGAGAAACGACGCTGCCCTGTCTGTAAAAATGACAAAACCTATTAGATGAAATGAAAAGACTGAATATAATACATCCACGTAAAACAAACATGAACAGCACATAGCTTGTTCAAGAAGTAGTGTAATTTCCCACCACATGATCATATCATGACTTTACTGCCCTTCCTTTCCTTGCCAAGGAACCAAATACTTCTATTTAATTTCAATGTTGCAATGCCACCCTCACCCTACGTCTCGACGCAACCTTGTTAACGTAACACTGACCATGCGAGGGACTCATCCATCCCCAGGCCAAAACACACCACCTGGTAACCGTGTTACAACTATGATTAATACATTGCCATGGGAACCTTCCTTTGTTAAAAAAAAATCTATGAAAGTCATGAGCAAAAAAGGGAAACTTTTTTAAAAGAGATTTTCGATCATGTCTCAAGGATAGGGTGGGAGGTGCATGCTGCGGGGACACCAGTATTTAAATACAAAAATAAATACAAGTATGTATGTATATATTTATTTTTATATTATANAATTATTTTAGAATCTCCTCTCTTCATTATATATATATATATATATATATAGTTGGAACTCTCATAACGAGCATTATTTGTTTCAGAAACACTCGTTAAGTGAAACTATTTTTCCTATACCATCAATGTAAAATACGATAATGCGTTTAATGCTGTAAAATGCTCATTAAAAAAATTATTCTAATTTATTCCAATACAAGTACTAAGGAGTGTAAAAAAAAATTAGAATATAGTTTAAATTTGAAACAAAAGAATATAAATAATAAAATAAAAACCCAGTAAAAATCAAAGTTTTTAAAAACTTTAAATCCTTTATATATTAGACATAAACAAAAGTATGTTCAATATAATACGCACCACGCGACAGACTAGCACAGGAGTTGGGAAACAATGGCTTGCAAGCCAGATGTGGCTCTATTGATTGCTGCATCGGGCTCGCAGACAATTATTTTTAAAAAAAAGGTTTTTCAGAATCCTTTGTTCTACATTTTAATTGCATAAAAATAACTAAATGTGAAAACGCAAGGCGTTGGAAATACAATTTTATCCCTGCAACAAGCAGTGTTTGTATTCGAAAACAGGTAGAACTCTTCAGCGCCGATATTAAAATAGGTTGTGTACTAATCTTTTAAAAATTGGGAGAATTCAAAGATACGTGCACATCAAGTGACCTTAGTGCTAAAATCTTAATAATCAGCAACTAGCAGGCTTCACGTCTAATCTCCTGCAATCATTTAAAGAGGGCTTTGGAGAATTTCATGAGCACACCCGTCTTTTTAAGTTCATCAACCATTTACACGAGTGTGCAGTCGACAGCACTGACCTGAGCTGCATCCCCTACAGAGGTTTTAGCTCCAGGCTGCTGACGTGAAGGCCTCAGACATGTGTGTGAATAAGTTGTATAAGACTTGTAATACAGCAAGCACATGTGGAAAGAAATGAGAAAACTTCAACACGCTGATCAGCTGATTGTCAAAACCTAGAAAGGAATTATATTATTGGATATCGGTGCTCATTAAGTTTCCCCCATTTTAGAGAGTTAATTGATTCAGGAACTTTCATCCCCATTTTGTAACGCAGTAATTTATCATAAGAGCTGTTGTCATTTTCTGTCTCTGAGTCAGACTCCATTCCCACCATTAGCTTCATATGATTTTCATTTGATTTGATTAGTTGGTGTAGAGTTAGAACCATAGTAGGCAAACTTATCAACATTTTGAACATTCCCGTCAGTCAATAGTTTAAAACCAAAATTTTAAAACCAAAATTTTCCAAAAATGTGTGTATGTGATGGGTCGATTAATCGTTGAAAAATTATTTAATCGTTAACTTTTTAACGATACATTGAGAAAATTAATTCTTAAAATTCGCATACATATACACATACATACTAGGTGCAAGTACCCGGCTTTCCCGGATTTTAAACAAGGTTTTCTTTAGAAGCGTACAAAACTGTTTATTTGCATGCAGTAAAAGGGTACATTTATCTTAAAGAAATGGGAAAGACAACATTTTTGGCTGTTCCATTTGAAGTGCGAACAAAAGATTTTCCCATTTGCCCACTCTGGAGCAGGGCACATACAACTGACAATGAGAAAAGCATGGTGTCTGGAAGTCAATACCAGCAATCCCAATAAACTGGCGCGCAAGTTATGACTGCATCATCGAGGTAGTGTACTTTAAAACTTTCCGAAGTTTCATTCTTCTACCTACACAAAAATAGTAGAATTCGTGATTTTCAGTTTTTATATAGCTTACATTAGTAGAAAACTACATTTGGGCCCCCGGCTCCTAGTAAGTGATAATTCGCATATTACCATCGCAGACGTGTACTCTACAATTTTTAAAAAAATATAAATAAAAAAAAATAAATAAAAAAAAATAAATCATTCTTTTGTTTACCTACTAGGAAATAGGAGCTTTGTGTTTTTAAAAATTTTTATAAAGCCCATATTAGGGAAAAAGTTTTTGGGCTCCTGGCCCCACATGAGCAGGAGATTTAAAATTTATCTTCGTTAATTATCGTCGTGAGAGCCTCTTCAACAACTTCCCAATGTTTAATGCTTCTACCTACACGGAAAATTGGAGAATACGTAAGGAGTCCGTTTTTATATAGAAAAAAAAATAAGTTTTTATTTTTTATATCTGTTTTATTTGTGTATTGTATGTCCGTTGAAAAAGGGTCTTTCCCGAATCTTCGCTGTTTTGTTACGTCCTGTCAGGCTAACCCTTACCTTGTTTATGTCTTTTCCATTTACTTTTTTAAAATAAGTTTGCTAGATTGGTGACAAGAGAGAGGTTAATTAGTACACTCGAGGGCGTTTAAAAATAGATCCATGAGAAAATGGACTATTTAGGACACTCATTTGGCTCATGCTGTCAGCAGTGTACTAGAAATGTGACATCTTAGGGTTATAAATGGCTGGCAGGGACAATAGGGCAATCCCAAAATAGAATGAAGGTTTGCGCTTTGAACTCATTATAGTGAGTTTTATCGCTATTATGATATGAAATAAAGCAAGGGTTCGTTTCTGATAAAGACACTGAATGTTTTATAGTGGAGGTAGAATAAATATAAAAAAGAAACGGTTTGAGCACAACATCCAGTTATTAATATAACAAAAAGAAAAGCGTATTTATAACAAAGTTGGTAAACCCCTGACAGGAATGTTTATTTCTCACTGAGTGATTGCGCGAGTTTTGTGTGTAGCTAAAAATTGTGATGGCGTAATTAAATAACAAGTAGTTGAAAAAAATACAAATATTTAGAATAGATGTACGTTGTGCAAATTGTAAAATCTACCAGTGAAATTCAAATGTAATCTTTTCATTATAGTGAAATTTAATCACTCCATGAAATTCAATATAATTTTCGCCACGATATTCAATTGTACGTCTAAGTAAATTTTAACGAGAGAATCCTTCGTGACCTCTAAAGGAATTTCTAAGAAATAAAAAAAAAAAAAAAGTAAGACAAATGAATCAACACACTAAATGTGAACTCAAGAAAAAAAGGTTGATGTTAAAAAATATAGACATATGTGTTGAAATAAAGCAGTAAGAGGCAAAAACGCAATCGAACAATTAATCCTTCAATAATAACATAATTGAAATTTATTATTTCCTATATTTTTTAATTAAAAGGTAGGTGCACCACCTATTTCCTTACATTCACTTGTTTTAAACATGCCCTTGACATAAACGTTACGTCGTTGTGAAAACTTTAGTTCGGAAAATGTAAAATAACATCGAAGAAGTCTTAACATGATATTGTCTGGGCATACAGTGATCGATTACGACCCTTCATATAAGGCGACAAATTGAAAAGTTGATAAACTTGAGACAAAAGTAATCGATTATCTTCCTGAGGTCAGCAAGGTTAACGGGTGCGATTTCATAACTTGTAGACTGACTTATGGGGAAATAATTCAATTTCTTGCTTGGCCTATTAGTGAGACACCAGAAATAAGACACCCGTTGCTTGAAGATGACAGAGCACCAGGGGAGATATTTTCAAAGTGACGCCATACTTTTTGATCACATAATACATTAGACATTTAATGTCTACGCCCAATGACTTTCTGTACTCTAATGGCATCGCTTTTAGTTTTATAAATTTTATGCAATATTTTGGGGGGTTCTTCCAATGACAAAATGTGTCCAGAAGTACGGTAAATAATCCCAATCATTCTTTATCTTCATCTTTATCTTTAAGATCCAAGATCAATCTATCGATTTTTCTGGCCTCATTTCCTGTTGGGTGTCGTACATTTTTAATTAGGTCAATAGATAATGAATCAAAATTACAAACATTCGGGAGGAAAATAATATCATGAATAAACACTTTGTGAAATATAATTTATTAAAAATGTAGTTGAAGAGGCATTTGAGCAACTAAAAATCAATGGCACTAATCTAAACAGTAAACACGCACTCATGTTAGGTTCATAATTTGACCCTACGCTATTTGTAAAGAGGAAAAACAATTTCAATGTTGAGGTGAGAATGATAGCTGTGTAAGATGTCAAATCACAATGTATGAATAGATGTGATTCTATCGCATCGGCTATACCCTCGTTACATAAACATACTCGAGCCCGCGAGAGTAGTGTACTACAAAAGTACACTAGCCGCTAGCCTCTGAGGCAGTGCAGTCTATAAATTTACATAAGCCTATGATACTTTGTCTTCCATTTGGAAAGTTGAAACTATTTTATTTTACTCATTCACTTATGGAGCAACATTAACAATGCCCTTAAAAATATTTCCAATTTCTGTCGTTGATTCTAGATAAATAAAAGAACCATATACTGTTGGAAACCTAAAATTCATTTTTAGAAAGGAAATGAACATTTTAAGTTGAAAATGTATCTATCTATTTGCTTTTTAAACAAAAAATGCTTTTTATTGAGGTGTTAAATTAGTTTAATGGACACACTACGAATGTTATTTCAGGAACACATGCCTGGGGTCAAGCTGATGTACACAATTGGCTACTCCCTGTCATTGACCACCCTGATCTTAGCACTGACAATCATGGTGTATTTCAAGTAGGTAACACCACTAAACTCATTAAATATATAACTCCTCTTACAATTGTTTCTGAAGTGGTAGTTAATATGGTTTACAAGCTCTGATACTGAAAACACTTTCATAAAAATAAAGAAAATCTCAAATAAATAATTAAATACATTTTTTAATTTGTATAATGATAAAGATTTTGATTTAAGTTGCATTAATTATTCAAATAAATAATTTATTGAAACAAATTCCTTTAAAGTTGTTCTGGTTAATATGAAACGTAGGTCCGTACTTATTTTAAATGTTCTAGACGGATTTTTACCAAAGTTTCGTCAAGAAATATTAGGCATACATTTACCCCCTACCCTCACTAACCACCTGGTACAAACAACGGTAAAACGTTTAAAGATACATCCCTATGGAAGTATATCGAAACTATTTTATCCCACGTGATTGAAAATAACCATTCTAAATTGAATATTACAATATGACAAATAGACATGTATTAAAACGTGGTTACATTTCTTCTATTTTTTTAAAGATCTATTCTACATTTTTACAACCTGAATCTATGACTAGAGTCAAATTTATTTGGATTGTCAGAATTTATGAAATACTTGATCATATTTAAGTATTATTAGTATTTTTGCAATTTTGTGTGTTGATTTTTTTGGAAAAGCACCTTGCATTAGTGAGTTGTAACTCTTTACGTTGAAATGACCCTATTCATAAATTATTTTAGAATCTCCTCACTTCATTCTCAATTGGTCGTAATATTAAATGTTTTGTTCTATTTAATATTTACAATCAGCAATTTGTAGTTTCTGGCTGCTACTCGAATTGACTATCATTTTCTTATTATAGTCTTTAATAAAACGAGTATCAGTTGTCGAATTGACTAATAGAAATGTTAGTGGCATGAATAAAAAATGTATATGGCAAAAATCGACAGTAGCCTTTTTATGTTTGCATCTTTTTATTAAATTACAGAGAGATGCTAAAGTTAACATCCGATTCTGTGAGTTCTTCTCTCATGCTTATCCACAATCCGTACATAACCTCCCCCTTCCAATACCCCGTTTTGTTGACTTAATTTATGAACCACCAATAGATCTTGTCACAACCCTTAGTTAACTTTGACCTCATAAGGTAGTTATCATGGGGATTTTTAAAAAATGTTATCCTCCTTCGCTGTGTCGACCCAACAAATCATGATCTGGATGTTCCAAATTGTTTGACCACTGCATCTCATTGCTGTTAAAGGACTTCCATTTTAGAATAAAGCATTAACATCTCCGCCAAATACCATGAATGATGAAACTCGTGACATCAACGTCACGATTGTAACCTTTTTGTTTTGTCAATTGTATCAAAAATAGTTTAGAAACCCTTTATAACATTTAATTTCTGCTATGTTCGTTCAGACGTCTGCACTGCCCAAGAAATATCATCCACATGAATATGTTTCTGGCCTTTGGTCTGAGGGCAGTATTCTCTCTCTTAAAGAACATGTTACTGGTCAATGACCTCGGCTTCGCCAACGATGTCAACCAGACAGGGACGGACATTAAATTTGTTGAAGCGGGAACTGTAAGTTTTTATTTCGATTTTTGTTTTCCATCTTAATATCAGTTTGTTTTACACATGGAGGGACATCTAAATCAACGCCCTGATTAAAAAGATACGTTTTTAATAAAAACTTAAGCAGCGTCTTTATCAATAAAATATTAAGAGAAGCACAATTCCGTCTTTCTACTACATATAATTTAAAAAACAAACTCTTTCTGCCATCTTAACTACACGGCTAATAAAGTCATTATTTCAACGCAGCAAATATGTATAAAAAGTTACCTTCCGAAAGCGAAGCAATAGGCATTTACAAAAAAAGTCAACCAAAAGGCAAAGAACAAAGATAGAACTTGGTAAACAATTGTTTTATTGACCTTATACACAGAAACTAAGAAACGAATCAGTGGCAGGCTCTATAAAGCCCGCAACGTGTTTACAAAACTCTTGTCCTACCGTTTTCCTCTCTTTAAAAAAAATTGTCCTCAAATTGTGCTCAAAATAGCCTACCGATTGATATTTCCATGAAACCTCGGACGATGCCACAGCTCATTTCACGAAGATTTCTCCAGCAAGGCGAAAATTAAGCTTGAGTGATAAATAAACCGTTGACCTCTATTTTACCCATTTTACTCTGTGTGGCTTGGGGGATATTTCAGATTCGATTATTTTATTTTCGTCCCCGCCTTCCCCGCTGCGCTTAGAGACGTGGAGACGTCATTTCCTGTCAATATTCAGAAAATAACGTAAACAGCTGCTGCTTTTATCTTTGCTCACAGTTATTTGTGCATTTACAAACATTCAACACATTTATCGCAAATTGGAGAGACAGCATTCAGGATCCGTTTATATCTCTACGCCTTAGCGATACTTGACTTATTGTAAAAGCCTGTAGCTGTGTCTGATGTAAACAGAGATGCGCTTTTATATGCGAATATATGTATGAAATTCTTACTTATCACTATGTCTCTCTGATTTTCTTTGATTTCCGATAAACTGTACAACGGAGGCCTAAAAGACAAAGGTTTATATAAAAAAAGAAGAAAATAAAACAAAGAAAAAAAATAATAAATTAAAAAAAAACATTAAAAAAAAACAAAAAAAATCAAACAAACAAAGAAAAAAAACACTATAATAATTATAATAATAGAAATAATAATAA
>MUZC01004541.1:114122-137177 GCA_002072015.1 Radix auricularia | reverse complement strand
AATAAATTATGAATAAATACAAATGATAATGACCAACTATCTCTAAAAACTTTTTCAAGAACCTTTAAATTAAAAGCTAAATGAAATAATGGAAGTAAGTATTTGCACACCTGTTTAAGAAAATTTGATTGGTGCTTTATAGTATAGGGCACATATCTTAATTCAAAGGACTCCGAAGTCAAGTTTGACGATCTTTTGTGAAATGCCACTGTCCTCAGTGCACCATATAAACAGATTAATAATAAATTCATTAATTTGTTAATTTGCACCTAAATTGCTAGACATTCATTGAATAAAATTTACTTTCAGTTGGCTATAATTACTCCATCTTATATATATATATATNTGTGTGTGTGTATGTGTGTGTGTGTGTGTGTGTGTGCACTATATATGTATGTATTAATATATCGATTTTTATCGTTTATATAATTCAAAAGTAAACTCAGTTAACAATAACAAAAATATATTATTGAAATTATAGTCGAAATTTACATTATTCAATATTTGAGTAGTCACTTGACATATTTTCATACCTTTGACGTCGACAGCACTGGGAGTGCAAGGTGTTCTTCAGTCTGTTTCACTACATCATATTCGCCAGCGTCATGTGGCTGTTTAATGAGGGACTATATCTTCAGCTTATTCTGTCCATTGCAGTGTTTGCCGACAAAACCAAGATGAGGTGGTTTGTTCTCATTGGATGGGGTAGGTCTTTCAAAGCTGTAATTAACTTTCAGAAGTGAGTTTAGGTCTTTTATACCTGATATTTACTCTCAGGGCTGAGGGTAGTAGGTCTGTCATATATGTATTTGTTATCCATTGATTGAAGTACCGTGAATCTTTAACGTGAATGGTATTGTTAGATTGTGGTTTTTTCTAGCCCAAGGATGTCAAATCTTTACTGCCTGTGTGTAGATTCACACTGTGTTATACTTAACTCTTACAAGCTTATTTCTTTGGTACAATAAAGAAGCAAGCTATAAGGAGTAATAAGGTTTAGTCATTCATAAGTTAGTCTCTTGACCCTTAAAACACAATTAACAGTGTATAACGTGAACATTTCTATTCTTAATTTTTGCTCTGTAAAGATATTTGAACATATCAGAAGGTGTACATTTTTAGTAGCGTATCCCGCATGTGTTCTTTAAAAGAAGTAATTCCTTGATAATAATTCCCAACAAATACTCCTCTCCAACCTTTTCCATTTTTTTCATTCGCTACAAATACGTGCTGCTAAGTAATATTATAAACACAAATAAGTCCAGAAACTGCGGTGAAAAGCAACAAAACAATGATGAATGATCTCCCTTTGGACTAGTTGATTAGGGATCTTTGATTGTTTTTGCCACTTATAATGACTGACTTCCGACAAGCGTAAAAAATGGCCCCGAATGGGACGCCGCATGGGACGATAAACAAAGTAATCAATAATAGATGATTGCGGCACTATCATTCAGTTTCATTACTAACAGTTTTAAGTGGAATTGATAGACAACTTCCTTTGCGATGTGTGATTTATGAATTTGGGGAATTGTTTTTCAACAAGGTTGTCAGGTAGGAAATTTGCTGATGGCTCATTCCCAAACACCTCCGTCGAAAACGTTTAAAACACTATTAGAAGAAGAAGATATTTGAAGATATTTGACGCGGTCATTATAATTTATAAAACATTTTAAAAAATTAAACTTAACCGATATATCTATGATTAGTTTGCTTGAAAGTTTGCAGTGTGTTTGTTAGTTCCAAAATAATCCAGTTCTAGAGTTATTTATGTTTTCCTTTAATATAAATTAAAGCTATGGATTTTTTTCGAATGTATAAAAGGGAAAATATAATTTGATGGCTCACTATTTATTGCATAACAGTAACATTAGATTTTATAAAAGTAACGCCCTAAATACTAACTATCAATTTGAATTTAATTTTAAAAAAATTTATGGGAAATAATCCGGCAAAAAATGAAAAACATCTTTATACCACTAATTCTATTTTTTTTCCCTTTTTTTTTCCCGTAGGTATTCCCCTCTGTTTTGTGTTACCATGGGTTGTATGCCGAATATACTTGGATGACATGCTGTAAGTTTTTGAACAGAATGTAACCCGTAGTATAGTTTAGTCTGCTGTTTTTGTGTAGCATTATAGAATGGCCTTTGTTTAAAAGAAAACAATTCCAAAGTTATATTTGTTGTTAAAATCGATGTTGCTTGGGAACGCTTTTCGAAGGAAAGACAAGTCGGTTACTGAATCCGTTACGTTAATATTCAAGTTCGGGCCCTTTGAACAAATGTAATAAATTTATAAACCAAAACTAAATTGTGAAAGGCGTGTTTAAAAACAAGTATTTCCAACATCTCTTTCAACTACATTTGTATATAGACAGGAACCCAACCTAGAACGTATGATGGAGAGCAGGGCGCCATAAAATCATTTTTATTAAATTTTCATGTTGACCATTGAAATATATCTCTAAACAGGTTAAAAAAGCAACGTTATGTTGCACAATTTAATTATGTTCAAATTAAAAATGAAATTTGTTATACATTTGAAAGCCATATTTTTTTGTGTGTTCCTAATACATAAATATAGGCTACACAATCCGCATTAAGAGTAACGCATGTTAACCGATCTTCTTGTCAGGGCCATAATGTTTGTAATGAAAAAACAAAACTGTTTAACAATTTACTTAACCCTGAAATGTATAGTGTTGCAGTAATGCAACAAACTAATTAACCGCGATCAAAACTTTGCTAACAGAAAAAATGCGCAATTAATAGCTTTAGTGTGTGGAACGTTATTTTTTTTATTCTTTTAGTTTTTAATTACACATCACAATAGTTTAGTCTGAATCTCGATTTACGTAATTCTCACGATTTTCAAACACAGGTGTTGGAATGTTCATGTGTACAAATCTCTCTATTGGATTCTGCACGCCCCGATGGTATCATCAGTAGCTGTGAGTTGTTTCACTCGTGTAATAATAATAATAATAATAATAATAATAAAATGGTAATTTATATAGCGCTGTATCCCAGCATGGAGCCAGGCTCACAGCGCTTTACATGGAAATAAAAATACATATAACAATAAAAAGAAACATTCATATCATATTAACTACATAAATGACAATACGCTATACTCAATACATCAGCTACGTTAATCATTTAAAGAAATGTTGGCATTTAAAATTTTCTTAAATATCATTCAGTGTAAAAAAAATAGTAATTTTAATGTGATTATGAACACATATTCTTTGAAAAATTAGTATTTTAAAGTTAATTTCACGTTGAAACAATTATTATGTAAGCTTAATACTTTTACGTGCTTAGTTGAAATATGTCGTGTTTTTCACAGATCAACTTTGTGATATTCATCAACATCGTGAGGATTCTGTTTACAAAACTACGCGCAACTAACTGTTCAGAGTCAAAGATGTACAGATATAGGTTGGCTTAAGAAATTAAAGTTTTACTTATCAAGTATAAAATTGTTAAAATATCAAATGACACAATATTATATTTTTAACGTTTATATATTCGAAATGTCTGGCCTGTCTTTTCGAGATTTGAACAGCAACACCTCCTGAACCATACCAGATAGAGGGTTCGGGGCGTTTGCAAATATATTAAGGAGGTCCCAAGGATGTGCAGAGGCCAAAACAATTACCCAGAAAATTTACTGAATTTCTTGGAAATTTAAAAAAAAATATTTAAAAAAAAATATCAGTACTTTGTCAATTTGTCGCCAATCATAACATCTATCAGGTTCAAACAAACGCCAAACGGTTGCTAATAATATTTAGAACAATGTTGGAGAAGGTATATTTGAAAAAAGCAATATTCATTGGACTCCCGTTATTTTAGCAGAAATTTTTAGATATGAACTGTTTTGTTTAGTTTCAAAATTATTGATTGAAAATTACTTTTAATGTAATCAAGAATGATAGTTAATTGGGCTTTCCCGCATTGAGAATGCTTATGCTAGATTGTTGCGTGGTGCGCATTATATTGACACATTCTTGGTGTGATGTATCGTGAGGTGATAGGACGTCATATTGTGTTTTGTTTCAGAATTAACTATTTAAATAAACTTTTAATGTAACCTAGAATGATTTCCCTTGAATAAAAGATCGGAAATTCTTTCTTTTAAATTGCGTTTAATTTTTATTACTTTTTTTTTTTTTAAAGTGAAGCAACAATTTGTTTTGACAATGCCTCAATAAAAAAAAATTATCGACAAAAAGAAAGACATTCGTTTGACAAACGAATTTTAATTAATTCCCAATTCAAATAACATCGTGCATATTAGAATAGCAGCCTATCATTTTAGTTTAAAGAAAACAACAAACTAATGGAATACCTAAATATACCTAAAAAATGATATTTTCTTTATAATATCGTTTCAATTTACATGGTGGGGTGGGGTGGGGGGTTGGTGGGCGGAAAATCCCCGTTCTACCCACGTTACGCCGCTACGTACATTGTACATTAGCAGCAAGTCATGGTAGTTAAAAATATTCATCTTACGTACTTGAGCTTAGACAATAGGTATCAAGCTCACGAAAGCAATTTTTAAAGACATAGCCCTATCGGTATAAAAAAAACAACATTAGGCACACACAAAAATTTACATGTATATTTTAATATTTTTATTTCGACATTGCCAGCTTTAACTATTTAATTTGATACGGGAAGAAAATAAATATTTAGTTTAAGGGGAGGCCATGGGCTATATGAGCAATTCATAGAAAAAGTACAGTGACCTCCCTTCACAAAGCTACGGGCTATTTTTAACTGCTTCTGTCACTTATATTTTTTCAACTAATATTTTAATTTACTATCTGCAACTTCTATTTTAATTTTTTTTTACTGACAATTTGATGGCCATTTAATTGTACATTTGATGATTGTTCACATTTAAAATGCTTATATTTATATTTAACATTTTTATATTCGCATTCCCTAGAAAACTGGCAAAATCTACTCTCATCCTGATTCCCCTGTTCGCTGTTTACTATATGATCTTCATTTGGTTGCCGGATGACGTCAGTCCTACAGCCGAAGTCTTCAAGATATATGTAGAAATGCTTTTTAACTCCTTCCAGGTTGGTGACGACTGTGCTATTAAACATCGTTAGAAACCCACGTCGTTAAATTGCGTGACCAGGTGTGTACCGGATTTCGGCTACGGCCATATTTACAAATTGGGCTCCGGCTCCGGAAGGATTTCCCTATATGATTCAGGCCAAATCCGGATCAGGCCGGATTTCAAAAATTTGAATAGAGGGGTAGTTTTTGTTGTTGTATACATTGTATACATATATGTTTGAGTTAAATGACTCAGTTCGATGACTATAGTGGCTACAAAAAATTAAAACGGGTTAAAAAAAAAACCCAACTCATTTAGGAACCAAAATTGGCTCATTGGGGGCAGTAGTTCTACAGCTGGTATCGAGACCACTATCATATCTCCAAAAATCAAGATTTTAAACTTACCTAATTGTGTCAAGATTCAGACCTTTCAATGATTATAGGAAAGTTTTGCACAAGCTTACATGTTAGTGATACTTTATAAAAAAAAATACCGTAAAATGTATTTGAATTGTCAGCTTTAACTGTAACCATCATTTAAAATACATTACTTAATACTAGAATAGAAACACTAGCGTTGAGCTCAAACAGATAATGACGTACTGATATTTAAGTAAGATTTCATTTTTTGGTTTCAGGGTGCGTTAGTTGCTTTGCTTTTCTGCTTTTTAAATCACGAGGTAAGTCTACATTAGAAAAATTACAAATTCATTTCAAAATTTGTTTGATAGAATTATCATTTTTTTACTTTATCACTTTATTTGTAACCAAATATTATTATTTTTGTGGTAGCTATTAATTCGTTTACGTCGTGAATATTCACACACTGTATTTTAAAGGAAAAATAATAACAAAAGAAACATTACGTTGCTATGACGACGAATTGACTAATTACAGGTGCAGCACGAACTACGGAAAAAGTGGGAGCGCCGCATCCTACAAAACACTGGCAGCCGTCGGAACACAGCTTCCCATCATTCCCTCTTCTTCCGAAGCAGCGTAAGTCGGGATTACCAATCACGTGACCACACGAGCAGAAAAGAAAAGAAACGTGACAGCTTCTACGACTGCCGGAAGAAAAGCCAGCAGCTTAGTTCCATATCAGAGGAGCCGCACACTGGCACGCCTTCCAGCAGACAGTCGAAGCAAAATGGCGTCACGCAGAATATCTACATGAATCGCCTCCATCTTGACGACGTAGATAAGCCCCTCGTAACCCAAGATCCGTCATCACTGGGAGACCAAATCCAATCTGTGGTAGACATCAATTTTTCCGATAAGTCGAACAATGAGCCTTTAGTAATCAGCAACAAAAATGTGCAATCGGTGGAGGACATCTATTGTCCCAATGATGACATCGACACTGGTCTTATGGAGGCCCCTCACTTGGGGGATCCTCGAATAGACACGCCCTTACCAGACTTTGCCGTTTTGCCTAAACACTTCAAGTCGTTTTCTCTCGAGCTGCAAGACCTCCAGGGTCTAAACGGGAGTTTAAAAAACAACGTGGTTGCTCGTAAACGTGTCATCGTAAATACATCCTCGTTGAGCGATGACACGAATCAAACAAACGGATTTCTTTCATTCACTGACCAACATCTGATACTCACTAACGCCATTGATGCCACTGTACTCAGCTAGAATCGTGCTTTATACACTTTCACAAATAACTTATTTCTGAGATTTGATTATATGAGTCATAGTATAGATGATGAATTTATGGTATAAATATAGAAAGGTTGAAAATTTATGCTTTCTCAGGTATTCTCACTGGTAAGCTCGACAATAAAGCAACCAATGCTTTGCCAGAAAAAAATATTATTTACATAATGATGTTGATCTGAAGTTGATATTACATTTTATTATTCAATACAATAAATGTTTTACATTTTAATTATTGATTTTAATTTGAAGTTAAATTTTGTTTGAAGTAAAGATATTAACTCTATAAAAAGCTACAGGAAAGATAAAAACAGGTGGGTTTTTTTTGGGTTGTTTTTTTGGCTGAAGGAAATTAAGTAAGTCTTGGCAATCTCACATGTATGCACCAAGTTAACCTCTATGACGAAAGAAAAGCAATGAAAGTCGTCTAGAATGTTTATCTAACCCCTTCAAAATGTGAAAAAAAAACCCAAAACAGCAGAGAAGTAAACAACCGTTTAAGCCTTCCATTCTTAAAAGAAAAAATGTTTAGTTATCTGAGACTGCTTTGAGAACATCTACATTCAGGGGATGAAAGAATCTGTCTGGAATAAGTTAAACCATTGTTATAAACGTTTTATCTCCTCTTATGGATCTTATGCTTTATTTAGTCTAATATTTACCACAAGACAGTCTGAATGTGCAGAGCGGAAATAACAAAGCCAAGATGAATATTTTTTTTTTTATCATTTCTATTTCTTTTACTATTTCTTCAATTTGACTAGGGGAAGAAAAAAAGTTAATTCGAAACATTCAAATTTAGGGCAATATTTTTTTTTTATTTGAGGTGTTTCATGAAATGCGGTTAATTTAGTGGCCAAAAGGGGAGTGCAACACTTGCACTTAAATTAAAATTTTCCCTTAACATCGCCCGAGAAAAGGGTTGTAAGTCTATAAAATGAAAGTATCCATTCGAGCATTGACATATGTGATATTTGAGTCAAACTTAAATGTCTGAGCTTTTATACTGAATTGAATCTAAAGGATGGATGATAGTGCCAAAATGTTGTGTTTGTGTTTGAGTAGGCAAACTTTTTATAGTTAACACTTTACTCAAATGTCTAGTGATTCAAAGAAGGAATACATTTACGATACCATTGCTTGAATTCCATTATCTAGAGCACCGAAAGGATAATTGGGGTTATTGGACTAGATTTGCAGAAACGTTAGCCTAAGATATGGTGATACTGACAGTTATTTTATATTTGAACCTCTTAGTATTATTGTGACTAGAATGTTGGATTTCACACAAAATCACTGATGTGAGTCCAACTTTATAAAAATATAAATTCCAAATAAATTTCTCATTTATTTATTATGGCTACTGGGTATGAAAAAAAAGATATTATAGTAAACCTTTCATATGTTTTCCAATAATTACATCCTTTCCATCGGTGTTTTAAAAGAAGAAAAAACATAATAACTTCCACGGAATGATTAAGCGTGACTCAAATTTACCACGGGATAATTTTTGTTAAACATCTTTTTTATTGCTTTCATTAGATTTGGTAATTCCATTAGTATATTTAAATAATTTTTAATATGTTAAGCTGCGTAAATTCATTTTGTTGATATTTTACATGCACACAGTTAAATTCAGAAGATATTAATCTCCAAATACCACTAAACTTTTTACGAATATATAACATCCTACAAATTTGAATAAAAATTAAATAATGTTAAGGAATTAATTAAGCAAAACATTAACAAATTGGAGATTTTAACAAAATTGACTAAACTTATACAAATTTTATATGCTTATACGAGACTTTACAAAAGAGTACATTACGATATTTCAGTTGTAAGTTAATTAAAAACTAAAAGAACAGTAGTTTCCGATGTCAGATATTTCATTATTGTCAAGCTGCCATTTCCACAGTCACAAACATTGCGCAGAGAGGAGAAAAAAAATGTGTCATGCAACGAGTTTCACATTTGTAACCATAGCAACTCAGGTTAAAAAGTTGATTATAGTTAGTGTTGTGCACGGTGGTGTGTATGTGGGGAGGGGGGAGGAAGGGGTGTATGAAAAGTTAATTTTCTTTTACATGAGAAGAAGGCGATGGGGCGGATATTATACTAGGATTCAGTTAATCAGGACAAGGCTACGTTGTGAGTTCGTAAGAGGAAGCCATTCTTGACAATAAACAATAGCCATTTTCTAGGTATACGGTGATAACGCTCAGCTTAATAAATGCTAAAGATGGATTTCTCAGAAGTCAGAATCAAATATTTCTAAAATTAAATTAGTTGCTTGAATGTATTATATGTGTCAAGTATGTCCCAAGATCATACCTAACAAATGCCATGATTTGGAGGCCTTTTTTCAGCTCTTTGCAATAAGAAAACGATATACTAAACTATAGGCATGTGTATAAAGAAAAAAGAAACAAACAAATATTCACGCAAAGATGCGGAATGTTGATATCTTACAATTTTTAAAATTCCATTGCATTTAAAGCAACGATTTTATACGCGATTTACAGAGTTAAAGGCTTGAATATCAGGATAACAAAGAAAACATCAATTAATAGAAAACTTGATCCTCTCTGTACAATGAAGCACTGATAAGAAAAGGTTTTAACCCGAGCCAATCCCAGATTAATGTCCCCTTATCCTTCCCTTTACAAAAAACAAAATGAAAAATCATGTAATTCTAATTTGTGTAGGTTTAGAAGAAAGTAGGTTTATCGCTTTTGTCTGCCCTTTTAACATAAACCCTATTTCTTCCCAGTCCCTCGCAAGCTTATCCCCAAACGATAAATAGTGATGGAGTATTCTATAGTTGAAAAATAAATTATTCGTAAATAAATAAATAAAATATAAAAAGACATGTCAGGACTACCAAACAATGCTTTTAACGATATTTTTATATTATCCACCAACGTTTTTATTATTTTGAATAATAAAAGATTATTTTTTTCCAAAGATGAGTTTCAACGCATTAATGTATAAAGTAATTTTTAAAAAAATATTGTATTATTGTCAGTTCAGGTAAAAATAGTATCTTTTTTATTAAAAGGTCTCCAGGGGCCGGATGAGAGGGCCTCGCGGGCCGCATCTGGTCCGCGGGCCGTAGTTCGGAAACCCCTACATAAAACAGACAGGAGGTGTATCATGTTTAAAAAATTAATTAAATTAATTTTAAAAAAGGAAATTAAAAAAAAAAACTCTTTTTGTTGACTTAACTCTTGACCAAGGTATAAAACTGAAGATTGCCATTTAATAACATCCGTAAATTGATCCTGGGTTAAATTCCAGACATACCCTGCCCCGAGAGCAATGCTCCAATATAATCACAAACAGATCTCTGGTTGGTCATTGGTTGGTCATTGTATTAGAGTTGATATTACATAATCGCACGTTTATACCCTTCCCTAGCCAGTCCACCGCCCCTCCCCCAAACCCATAGTACCAAAGCTGATCTTCCGGTTTCACCACTCATGCACAATAAATGTTTTGATCTTACAGACGATAAACGACCAAGCAAGAGTGTCACGTGTATCAACAAACGTGAGGTAACAAATTTACTATCAAACCAGTGGGACGTGGTGGTCGAGAGGTAGCGCTCTCGACTGTCATACCGATGGTCACGGGTTCAAATCCACACGAACATTTGTTCTCGCGGCCTGAGGAGTCCCCGAGTCACCCAGCTCCGAATGGGTAGCTAACTAGACAATAGTTAGGCGGCTGGGGTAATGCGTGGAACCCCTATAGCCTATAGCCGTGGCCTGTGACCGCTGTATCACTTGCCAACAGATCATCTCTCATGGTCTGTGGACGCAATTATCTTCTGCATAGAAGGAGCGTCTGTATATCTAAGATAAGATAAGATAAACTGGGTCAAGAATTTTGTAAATATTATTGTTCTCAAAATTAATTTTTGCACCAGTGGGTTATTCATTTTTTAAAATTAAGTCAAAGATATATTCAGATAAATTTCTTCAATATCCTAATTACGATTTAACCTTTTTATTTTATTTTTATCTCCTGTGCCGCGAACACTTTTAAAACGTATAATTGATTTCTTGCGGAAATGAGGCTACAAGGTGGCGTAACAATATTTGTGAACCTATGATTCGAATTTAGACTGGATATTTACTATCCGTCATATTAATCTTGAAGATTATCAAATAAATCATTAGCATTATTGTTTTTCAAATCGTATTTCATGAGTTGTCTTGAATTAACCTTGCTTCTTTAGGTATCCCTTCCCCCCTTCTAATATCCAGAAGTTTTGAACGATGAAAAAACTTGATGCGGGACACTGGGATTTAAAAAAAAAGCATGTTGCTATTTTTTAATCCCTTATATTAACTTCCCCGTTTTGTCTATAGTGATGTCTTGGTGCCCGCCCGATGAAAATAAGTACAAATTGACCCACTTCCCATGATCCTATCGAGCTGCAATTTTGCACATAGAATTGTGTCACCTAAAAGTGCATTGAATTAAAATTACAGATCGATCAAATGTACTTTATTTAAATTAATGAATTTTTAGTTTATGTCTATGTACCTCTAAGTAGCAAATGTAGCCGTCTGCTATAGTTGACCTCAACGGGTCACTGGAGATTCACTCAAGCCATCTATATCACATGGGTCTGTCACATGGGTCTGTCACGCGGTGTGAATTATATTGAACATAATCAATACTTTAGTTATATGTCATATATGAGGGATTTACTGTCAAAAACTTTATTTTTATAAGTTTTTTAAATTAATTGTCACATTCTATAGCTAAAATAATATAATTACTTCCCCATGGCAGGGTGACCCGTCAGGGTTTAAGGTCAAATTTTGGTTTCAACCTTTAAGGGACAAGACATCAAGGGTAAAAACTGCATCCCACAAAGATATCACACGATGCCTGTGGACCTGATCTTGTTGAGTTTGGTGCATGTGCACGAGGTGTTATATATCAGCCCATTAACTCTATTGTTTGGGAATGGAATACTTAGATCATAAATGCACATAGAGAATGGAATATTTAGATCATACATGCACAATGCACATAGAGAATGGAATACTTAGATCATACATGCACAATGCACATAGAGAATGGAATACTTGGATCATACATGCACGATGCACATAGAGAATGGAATACTTAGATCATAAATGTACATAGAGAATGGAATATTTATATCATACATGCACAATGCACATAGAGAATGGGATACTTAGACCATCAGGTACATAGAGAATGGAATATTTATATCATACATGCACAATGCACATAGAGAATGGAATACTTAGATCATACATGCACATAGAGAATGGACATATACACACTTTTAAGTTGGAGTGGAGTCACAAATTACGCACTTGTGAGGAGATGGAAACCAGGAATGACATTTTATTCAAGAGGACGTAGACACGTTAAAAACCCATAATTATTTTGTGTTCGTGAGTACGTGACTAGGACGTTAACATTAGATAACTGTACCGTTATGGCCGAATGGGAACCATTTGGACGGGAGTGTTCAGTGGCTCGTTCGACCCTTGTAAGACCCCATGCATTTCCACTATAGCTATCTAGAAATGCGAGGATGACAAGTGAATATGTAGAACAAAGTGGAAAGAAGTCGGATAGAAATGACCGCTCTCTGCTGACGCATTAGAAAGAGTTAACGGCCTTACCAGGAAGTAAAGGCCGATTTTATGGGCCAGGAGACATCACTCTTGTGTCAGAAGTATGGAGCGACTTGGAAACAAATGGGCGGTGCACTGAGTTCACACCTGTAACTGACACTGGCCGATATTTAACATTATAGGGTTTATTGACATCATCAGATGTTTTAAGTCGATGTCAGTATTTGTTATATCGTGGCTATTTCAGTAGTAATATACATCTTTTGCTAAATAGAATAAATTATTTTTTCTTAGAGTAAAAATGCCCTACTTTCATCTGCTAACACAGTTCAACAATGCTTAAACAATGTATCCACAATGCGACAAATTACCTACTTGATATCTCATGCTGGAGAAAGTATGTCTATAGTAAATACTTCTGAAAGACTTATTTCAATTAGAGTTATTTGCTGCTTATAAACAACCTGCATTTTATAATAAGTATGGACTTTAAATCTGAATAATTGTTCATGTTTTATAGATAAAACTTTTCAATAATCTACAACATTGGAAATACCGGGTTCTTAAATTTTGTATGTTTTTTTTAACATGCTGACTAAACAGATATTCTGTAATTAGCTTTTTCTAAAGGCAATACAAAATGATTATTTGCTTCTTTTTAAGCATTTTTCCAACAATATTTGTTCTAGGAATGGTATTTGAAATTTTTTACAATATCGAGCATTGTTCTGAGACCAAATGTATTTGGCGTTGGACGGAGTAATTGAGTTTTCCAACTTCGTAAACATTTCCGAAGGCGTCGTATTGATTACGTTATGAAATTCTTTATGTGATGAAAACTAATCTAACTAGCTCCTTGTAATTTAATCTTATCATATTTTCCCTAAAGAGAACTCTAAAAATGTACGACACCGTATTTCAATTTTTGTCTTAAACATTCCCCGTATTTGACGGGAATGTCAAAGCGAGTTGCTCGGTTAACGTAATTACCGGCATCAGTGTGCCTGTAAACCTGATTATCATTTCTCTGATTGTGACGACTCCACACTAGCCACACTAGATCAGAGACAGAGAAGTACGTCACTCTGGGGCTGATCTTGTTTTCCGCTGCGCGGTGAGTACAGAAATGTGAAACTTCTGACAAGCCTCTCACACAGAAATAGTATCAGTAGCGGAAGGTGACGATGTCTATCATTAGCGGAAGGTGACGATGTATGAAATTTCATGTGTTCTTATTCTTAAAAACAATTATTATTTAATTACCGCTTTAGAGTTTGTTTGACGTTGTATCGTAAAAATTAGGCTGTGGCCATGTGCCAGACATTGGTCACAAATACTGAAAATTTTTCATACATGACTAAAAATGCCAGCTATCTAAAGTTCAAGAACTGCTTCGTGTTCAGCTTTTTTAGAGAAATTTATTTTGTTGGATTTCATTGTGTAAGGATGTAATATTTATTTCTTTATTCAAACAGTCCGCTAGAAAGCCAAAATTGAAGGGATATATTATGTCAGACTAATGAACTTAAAATAAATATATTTTTAACATTTAACAATATTATAAAGTAAAATAATTTACAACACTATTATAAAGTGCAAAACATCTGCTCTGTTTCTAATATATTTTCAAATAATTGACATTCTGCAGTTTCAGCTCTGTATTCAGGCTGTTTAACTTGTCTGAATGATTAGTTTGATAGTTCCATCTTATTTTACTTTTCTTGATCACTGCCACATAATTAGGAAAATTGTCTATCAATAAAACATTCAGACCATCAGTGGTGTTAGAAAAATTGTTTTTACCGTTACTTAAAAAAAAAATTAAAGAGATTGTGCATTTACAGAATAATGATTAATATCAAAGTTCGTATCCGCAGGAAGAGTTGAAAACTACATTACATGCTTTCTTATGTTTCATTTTAAACGATCAACTGAGTTTATATAGGCTACTTGAACAAAAAAATTCACTCTCATTACAATTTTAAAATTTACTTAATTTATTCGAAGCATGCGGAACATGTGCTTAAAAACTGCCCTCTGTACCACCATACCCGAACAGACCATATGGGCCCAGGAAGCTACCCTCGACGATAAACTGTATGGTGGACTGCACCAGTTGACAACTACAGCGCAGCTCATCACAGATATAGGGCTTGTGGTCTAAATCTTCCTTTAAAAAATTTGAGAACGAAGAAGAATAGAAGTGACGATGGGTTTATTCGAAAAGCTTACAGTAAAGAAATTTGATTTGCACTCTATATTAAAAAAAACTATTGAAAAGGTTTAGATCTACCTATAATTCTCTCTCTGGTTGGATTTCATTGTACACCTGTCAAGTCCTCTCGGGCACGATGTGGCACTTGGGTCGCGAGTTTGACACATGGGCCGAAAGGCATTAATATTTTCATTAAAATATGCACTATGTAATCAAAAGTTTTAGCATTTAATCTATTTGTAACAAATTTTAAAAAATATCCCTCAAGTAACTTAGCAATCGCAAATTGATAATTATGTTTTTATTTCAATTTCTAAAAAAGGGGATAGAGTGAACAAAACAATTGTAATCTTTAGAGCATGCTCACATACACACGCACACACACACCCACCCACATACACGCACGCACACACATACACACACACACACACACACACACTTACACACACACATATAATTTTTACCAGACAAAATGAAAATCATTATAAACGAATTTTAATAAAGGCTTTCTAATAACGTGGTCATCAATGTTCAACTGTTAATTTCTTAAACACTATTTTTTCTATAT
Organism: Radix auricularia; assembly: GCA_002072015.1. Taxonomy (NCBI): domain Eukaryota; kingdom Metazoa; phylum Mollusca; class Gastropoda; family Lymnaeidae; genus Radix; species Radix auricularia. The sequence goes on along the minus strand of MUZC01004541.1, from coordinate 122,015 downwards.
AAAATAAGATAAACCCACTTAAATCAATAAAAAATCGCACGGCTAACATTTTAGTTTTAGTGATGTAAAAACTTTTTAAATCAAGCCTTGCGAGTCTTTTAAAAAAATTTTTTCTATAGAGACGATAAACCTCTTTATCCTTTGTACCACCTCCGCACTCCGCTCAATGGTATGGCATTTCAAAGACAATAAAATAATAATTCTGGGCTTATAATAAAAGAATTATTATAATTTTGTCATTGATAAAGGAATATAATTTTTTTTAAAAGATGAATAGGAACAGTAAGGAAAAAAAACCCTAGAAGATTAAAATCAGATGTTTGAGATGAGTTAGTGCCCCAGGAAATGTTCTATGTAACATTCGAAGATTAAAAGAAAAAAATAAAGATTCATTATTTGCTTGAAGAAACGATTTTATATAAAGAATTGAAAATATAAATAACTTTGGTGGCTAGTACGATTCCATTTTTTTATTGCTTAATGTATTGCTTAATTTGTTTCAATTTTTCGTCCAAGTTTATAAATTTATTTAATCTGAATGTATAAAAAAAGCGGCCGAGGAGGCTATTTACAAATAAATATGCCAGTTAGATATTTTAAAACTTATTTATTAGATTTGGCTTTCATAATAGATGTCAGACGATATCATTAAAAAAATTATAGAATATTTTTCCCATATCAATGTGTTTACAAAATCACAAAACGAGAAGTTTTTTTTCCTAGACGTCACAAAGCAAAAATAGATTTCATTACAGGATAGCTAAACACTAAATAGTGAACATAAAAATTTCACGAAATAACGCTAATTTTTTACATTGAAAATAAAATGAATTATAAATTGGTTTGTTTGGCTATTAGGCATATTTTTCTTTAAATGACGATGACATTTAGATAAGGAATATTATTTGATATAATAATGGAATTTTTCCAGTCTATTTCATCTCTAAAATATCTGGACAAAATTAGTGTGGCTATTTTGAAGTTGCCTAAAATGTTTCCCAATCTTGCAGATTTAGGTAATAGAGAGTCAGAGATGGATGATCGATGAAGAAAAGAGAGACAAACAAAACTTAAGGCATAACGAAAGAAAGTTCGAGTAAGAGAGAGGAAGACGGGAGGGAGAGAGAGAAAGAGTGAGGGAGTGATATATATATCTATCTATCTCCTATAACGAGATATATATATAGTGAAACCTCTTATAACGAGATTGATTCGTTCCAGAGTCTTACTAGTTAAGCGAAACACTTGTAAAAGGAAACAATATTCCCCATACAAGTCAATGAAATATTCGATAATGCGTTCCATGCTAAGAAAATACTAATTTTTCAATCTTATCTATACAGACGCTCCTTCTAATGCAGAATATGATAGCGTCCACAGACCATGACGGATGATTTGTTGACAAGTGATGCAGAGTTCACAGGCCACGGCTTTGAGGGTTCCACGCATTATTCAGCCGCCTGGCTAATGTTAGGTACCCATTCGGAGCTGGGTGATTCAGGGATGCCCTAGGCCTCGGAAACTAATCATTGTCTTCGCATGGATTCGAACCCGTGACCATCGGTACGCCAGTCGAGCGCGCTGCCGCTCGATCACCATGCATTAACATTTATTCAAATGACTTCTGAATTGTTAAAGAGTGTAACAACTTGAAATACAATTGAGATTTGAAACAAAAAACGTCATTGAAAATATGAATTTATGGCAAATAATTAAATTTTTAAAACTATAAATCTGTCTAAAGGCATAGTCTAATTTGTTTTTTCCCCGATGCTTCAAAATTTTACAAAATCTGTCGTAACCATTTAGTAAACATTCTTGAACTCACTTTGAAGCATCAATCTTCTTAATTTTGACTTCGTTCTTGAGTATGGTACAGATAGTTAATGTTGACAGATTGTACGTACGCACTAGATTAGTACAACTTGTTCTCGCTTTTTAAAGATTTCATATTTCATTTCAATACTTTTTAAAAGAAATTTTAGCCCAGGTAAGTACACATACAAAATTAAGACTACATAATGCATTCAAAATTTGTTCAAACGGATGATTACACATGAAAACAATTCGCAAACAGGCCAAGTGCAAAGCTCATAGTTACTAATGCATCAGGATGGATGTGGTGGCTTACAAATGAATTTTCAGGAAAAAGGGACTTCCCCCTGTGCGTCACTCATTATGCAATTTTTCGCTCCTTAAGGGAAAAACTTTTTAAAAAAAATTAGCTGGTTATGCGAATAACTCGTTATGAGAGGGTCTCATTATGAGAGGTTCCCTTGTAAATTAAAAATACAGGACAAGGAAAAACAGACAGATAGTCACAAAGATTGAGAGAGATGGAGAGAGAGAGAGAGAGAGACAGACAGACAGACAGACAGACAGACAGACAGACAGACAGACAGACAGACAGACAGACAGACAGACAGACAGACAGACAGATAGAAATAACAGGGAATAAAAGAAAAATAATGATAAAAATCTATAGTTATACATCGTTATTTATTGACACAGCATGAGTGAGAGAGAGAAAAAATAAAGAGAGAGAGAGGGGGGGGGGAAAGGAGCAAGAAAAAATATCATTTATTATTTAGAGAATGTAAGGAAAAGCATTGATAAGACCCAGTTCAATTTTTAAAATCAACAATATCGTCTCTGGGCGCTGCCAACTCCTGTACACGATTGGTCGGGACTGTTCAAAGTTATCTTGATTTAACGTGAATGAACCCTGGCGCGTCTAAATGTGCTCTCTTTGAACACTTCTTGAATAAAAGTTAAATCCTTACCAGATTAAGACGTGGGCTCATCTTAATCCGACAGATCAGAGTCCATATCAGATTTGACATTTCTATTTCGACCAAAGTTCTATTTACTGGCAGTTAGCCCGGACTCTTTGAAATTCGATTTCTTGAATAAATTTAAAGACTATTGATCTAAAAATGCTTGAAAGTGATAGCCTATTAAAACTAATCTCACCATCACTCAGTGCTGCTGGGCCATCCTCGTGTGACGCTGAATGATGGCAGAAGATCGAATTAAGACGGATCAAAAGTTCATGGATTTGTTCCAAACTACTGTCACGTGCTTGCGTCAAATATAGGCTAGCGGAAAAGGCTGCAATAGCCTACATGAGATGATTTTTTTCAGTGTTTCTAAGTTGTCTGACTGTGCTAATCTATCTGAACTGAAATTGCTTTTAAATACTTACCTCTTTACGTTTGATCCATTGATGCTCATGGGGCAAAAATGATATAGCTGTTTGTTTGGATTGTATGCTATAGAAATAACAATAAATGTTGTATGTCATAGTAGGGATTATGAATATCATTGGGATCATGTATATCATGGGGATCATGTATATCCTGAGTATTATATATATATACAATGTATTTAAGGAACAAAATCTTTTAAAAGAAATTATTTAAATTACAGAGGTCATGTATGTACTGTATATTATAGAAATAATATACGTCCTATAGTTCATGTATATAAAATATCATATATATGTAGGTGATAATGTATATTTAAGAGCAGGAAGACAAAAAACAACCTTCCGTATAAACGGAGTGTTTGTAATAGACACGATAATTTAAAATGTCATGGAGAATATATAAATACACACACTTGTCAGACAATCGGCTCGTAAAGAAGCTCTTCTATGGGTAACTTACAGATGGACAGAGAGCCCACGGGGGTCAAGGAAGCTCTACCTTTCGAGGAAGGATAGGTCTAATTTGTAGCCACAGGAATAGAGCAGTCAATATTGTTGAAAAAAGCTGCCCTGGTACCGTCCAAAACGACGTATATATTTTGCCGAAATGACCGCTATACAATGCAAGTTAGTCATCATCCATGCACCCCATTTCATACTGTAGCCAACGACATGCTTCCCATAACATACTATTTCAAACTTTAACGCACATACTTTCATTGCCGCAGTAAATGCATCCATCATCCTCATAAACTATAATTACAGTAAATTTAACATGGAAACAATATCTCAAGCACAAATTAAGAAATGCTCAGTCAGGTCATACGGGTCAAGCAGCTTGATTGGTATTGTGTGCTAGGAGGCGGTATTAACTTTTAAAATTTATAAACTTTAAATACTGACAACTTTGTATGTCTTATTAGAATCAATTTTTTGTTTGTTTGCTATGTTTAAATGTGTTAATACCAGTAAATTGTGAGGAGTGGGTTTGTATTTTGTTTCAGCAGCTTCGAGGTGCGTCATTCAGGGTGCAGACAGCTTTAAACACCACCCCCTCACCGAAAAAAAAAAAATAAAAATAAAAACAAAAAAAACTTTCAGTAATTCTTTTATTACAGTGAAGAGCTTTGAACGGCTTATATGTACGTATTACAAAAACAATAACACGAGAGGTGCTTTCAAGTATAATGTGGATAGAAGCGGAGGGAGGAGTGAAAAGGGGGTGGGGGACTAGATAAACACCATTCGATAGTCTAAACAAGTAAGTCGAAGTTTTCGTTGAAATTTCACAGGCATATTAACTTCCTGTCATTGATTTATTCAAAGAACCAAAATCTTTTTGTGTTAAAATTGTTGGTTTCATTTCATAAAAAAAGGTTTGTCAAAAAACAGTTAAGTTTATCAGGTCAGTAGTTATTTCCCGTTGACAGGTATTACTTCTCATGAGTTTTGATGTATTTCACGGCAACTATTTCAAATGAAAAGTTTTAATTTAAAAAAAATTGTTGGCTTGTTGGGTTGAACCGGATTTCAGCTCCGGCTATGGCAAATCCAGAATCCAGCCATTTGTACAAATCCGACTACAGATCTGGCTCAATCAGAATATAATTTAATTTAATTTCACTTTATAAATTTGGTCAAATCCAGCTCTGGCCGATTTAATCAATTTGAGTCCGTTATGACCTTGTTCGCGTGCTGAATAGTGATCACAAAAATTAACTAGGTGACCACCCTGCTACAGACTATAGACAATGCAGCCACATTTTCACGTTTATTTGGGAAGGTCACGTTAATCAGAAATATCACTTACACAGAGATATTATGTAAGCTGTGGAGATCATATATATCATGCACACCGCGTAAAATATAACGATACAACAGTTGCAGTAGATAAAACAGAAGTTAAGCTTACTTGAACGACAGTGATTTTGATGAAACTATCACTAAGTGATAAAAACTGGCGATAATAATTCATCTATTCAATATCCAGAAGAATTATTGTTTTAGAAAAAAAAATCTGACATATTTCAAATTATTAAGGAGAAAGGAAATCGGCACCTGTTTTTTTTTTTATCAAGATCTGAAATGAAACTGTCAACTCTTTAAAGGCCAGTTTAAAAAAAAAAATTTCGGGACGTCCTGTGAAATGAAATGGCGCCTTCTCATTTCGTCTTGACGTCCAGGGGTCAAAAAGGTCAAATGACAAAGAAACCGCCCAAAGACGCTATTTGAAAGACGCTATTTTTTAATGGTTTAATAAAGGGACATTGGGGCCCTAATTAGATTGTGATCAAATATCGTTTTCTGCTTAAAACATTGAGGCTCGTCAAGCAGAAGGTAAATAATCGAATACTCCATTGACAATCATGCCATTATTACCGTTGAAAGGTTTAGGAATAAAGCGCAAGAGATAAATAATATTCCTTGTCAATTGGAGGTGTATTTCTTGTGGCTATAAAACTGATGTGAAAACAAATCTGAAAACATGATGTACTTAGATCAAGCGATCGTTCTTGAAAGGTTCATGCAATAAAAAAAGAAGACGAAATGTTCACATCTATACGAGATCTAAATCTTTACACTATAGTATTATAATTGTCTTGGGTTTTTATTTTGATCCAATCCTACCTACCCACCTTGAAGATCTTTCTATGTTAATATTGTTGCACAATGTATAGAGAGCAGAAAATTATTATCTTATACTAATAAAAGGGAAAGCCCTCACTGACTGACTGACTGACTGACTGACTGACTGACTGACTGATTCATCACTAATTCTCCAACTTCCCGTGTAGGTAGAATCATGAAACTTTGGGAAGTTGTTGGATACCCTCTGACTACGAAAATTGGCGAAAAAGAATTTTTAAAATCTAACTCATGTGGGGCCGGGGGCCCAAAAACTTTTTTTACTTACATTACTGAATCTCCGACTTCCCGTGTAGGTAGAAGCATGAAACTTTGGGAAGTTGCTGAGTACCCACTGTGGACAAAGTTTGGCAAAAAAAGTTTTAAAAAAATATCTCTTAAGTGGGGCCGGGGGCCCAAAGAGATTGTTTCCTTATATGGGCTTTATAAAAATTGAAAGTCACCAATTTTCCTATTTCCCGTGTAGCTAAAAGCATAAAACTTTGGGAAGTTGCTGGGTAACCACTAATGACGAAGATTGGCGATGAAGAACTTTTAAAATCTCGCTCATGTGGGGCCGGGGGCCCAAAAACTATTTTTTTCTTTTATCACTAATTCTCCAATTTGCCATGTAGGTAGAAGCATGAAACTTTGGGAAGTTGTTGGGTACCCTCTCACGACAAAAATTGGCGAAAAAGAATTTTGAAAATCTCGCTCATGTGGGGCTGGGGGCCCAAAAAGTGTTTTTTCCTTATTTGAACTCTATAAAAATTGAAAATCATCAATTTTCCTATTTTCCGTGTAGGTAGAAGCATGAAATTTAGGAAATTTTTAAAGTACGTGCTCCCGACGATAATTTGAGGGGAAAAGGTTAATTTGCAACTCATGGGGGCCGAGGGCCCCAAAAATGTTTTTTCCTTATATGAACTATATACAAATTGAAAATCACTAATTCCCCTATTTCCGGGAAGGGTAGAAGCATGAAAATTTGGGAAGTTGTTGGGTATGCTCTTAGAACGAAACTTGGCAAAATATAATTGTACACATCTTGCTCATGTGGGGCGAGGGCCCCAAAAACATTTTTCCTTTATATGAGCTATATAAAAATTGAAAATCACGAATTGTTCTGTTTTCCGTGTAGGTAGAAACATGAAACTTTGGGAAGTTTTTGGGTACCCTCTCACAACGAAATTTGGGAAAAAGAAATTTGAAGTTCACACTCATGGGGGCCGGGGCCCCAAAAACTTTTTTTCTTATATAAGCTAAATACTAATTAAAATTCAATAATTCTTATATTTCCCGTATAGGTAGAAGCATGAAACTTTGGAAATTCGTTGAGTACATGCTTCCGACGATAAATGGCAAAAGAGAATGTTAAAATTCGCACTTATGGGGGCTGGGGCCCAAAAAACAATTTTTTCATTATATGGACTATATAAAAATTAAAAATCAACAATTCTACTATTTCCCGAGTAGGGAGACTCATGCAACGTTAAAGAGTTGATAAATACACTTTTACGATGCTAGCAGGTGAAATAATATTTACAATATCTCTTACTTGGGCGCCGTGGGCCCAAATTTAATAACTGAAAATCACCAATTCTCCCATACCCGATTTAAGTAGAAGCATGAACTTTTAGAGAGCTGTTGAGTACAATCTGCTAATAATAATTTGCGAAAGGGACTGTTTAAATCCCACTAAATGGGGTAAGGGGGGTAAAAAATTATGGGGCGCACAAAATTTTTTCCCCCCTTATATGAGCTATTTACAAATTCAAATCATTACTTCTCCTATTTCCCATATATGTAGAAGCAAGAAACTTTGTAAATTTTTTGATTACTTGCTTCCGATGATAATTGGCAAAAGAGAAAGTTAAATTTCCAAACTAATGGGGGCTGGGACCCCAAAAACGTTTTTTTTTCATAATATGAGCTATATAAAAATTGAAAATCAATAATTCTCCTATTTCCCATATAGGTAGAAGAATGAAATTTTTTTAATTTTCAGAGTACAAGCTCCCTACGAAAATTGGCAAAAAGAATGTTAAAATTCACTCTAA
>MUZC01004541.1:92196-109475 GCA_002072015.1 Radix auricularia | reverse complement strand
TTGGGGGTTTGTTAACTACACTTCCACGATGGTAGCAGGTGAACAATTATTTAAAACATTCTTTACTGTGGGCTGGGAGGCCAAAATGTAGATTTACCTTAATATTAACTATATACAAATTAAAAATCCCTAATTCTCCCATTCCCTATGTAGGTAAGAGCATAAAACTTTAGGAAGTTGTTGGGTACCCTTTCGCGACAAAAAATTAGCGTAATATAATTTTAAAATTCTCACTCATTGGGGCCGGGACCTCAAAAACGTGTTTTTTTTCCAAATATGTGCTATATACAAATTGAAAAGCACTATTTTTCCTATTTCCCGAATAGGTAACTCATAAAACGTTGGATATTTTTTTAATACACTTCCACGATGGCAGCAAGTGAAATAATATATAAATTATTCCTTGGTGGGCGCTGGGGGCCAAAATATAGTTTTTTATGCACTCACTCACTTATCACTAATACTCAATCTTCCCGCAGCACTCAATCTTCCCGCAGCAAAGCGCGGGCAAATTTCTAGTAGTTTTATAAAATTGTTGTCTTGGCCTGAAGACGCATTGGAGTCTATTTTCCATGCAAATCCTTTTTATTCACAACAAATAACAAGATTTAAGTTGGGATCTTAAAACATTGATTCGAGACGAACTGAAGCTCGATAATCATTTTGGGGGTAAAATACCTAATTTTAAGTGGTGGAAAAAATTCCTAGTTGTTTTTAAAAACAAAAAAAAGTTATTAAAAATTATGTTACATTTTTTTAAAAAGACCACAGAGCCATAAACATACCAATAAATCTCTTGCTATATTTATACAGTTGAAAATAAACATTAAACTTAGGGGATGAACACAATTACGTTTTGAAGTCAAATATCCAGGGAAGATAAAATACGAATCCATTCGTTTTAACTATTTTGTTTACCTCAAATAAGAGTCGGATAGTCTGCCTGTAAATATAAGAATAGAATCCAGAAATACTTTTCTTCGTTCAACTCTTTCATTTATTATTTTTGAAAAAGATTTTAAATTAAAATTCGCCTTTGAAAAAGACTTGCAACTCTTTATTTGTGTATTCATCTTAATTTGTTTGACATATAATTTGTGTGCCAGGCTTCTGGCTCCTGTAATAACGAAAAGGGGTCTATGGCTAAAAGTATCTTAAAAATAGATTATTTTTATGGGATCAACGAACAAAATACAAAAAACAAAAGATAATATTCCTGTCAATTTATTGTTAGAGCCAATAATGAAATATTGCATTCATATTGTCTGGCTGCGTTTTTACAAGAGAAACATTGGGAATAAATTATGTTATCACCTTTAGTGCATCGCCACATCATACCGAAGAATAGGACAGTGTGATGGATGATTTTTATATAGATGAAAACTTTCGAAGACACTATAACTGAGTGATAGCTGAGTATTAATAAATAAGAGCAACTGCTTGTCAAAAATGGTTACAGCCTATTTAGAAAATTAAAGGAAAAAAAGAATTTTTCTTTTAAAATTGCCATCTTCAAGTCATTTTGACATTGATATAAAATTTTAAAAACTCACCAATAAAAATATTTACAATACTTGAAAAAAAAGGACAAAGCATGATATTTAAAGTGTTTACATCGTCTTGAATCGTTTGTAAAAAAAAATAATGTAATTTTATCTTTTTTAGATCGAAATATTCTATCAGGTTTAGCGAAACTACACCATTTGATCTAAATGATGCTTTCATTAAACGATATACGATTGACGGATACATGTAACAAGGGATAACACATTTGGACGCAAGTCAAAATATTTTCGCCTTCATATTAAGTGAGACCATACAGGTTCCGGGATAAGACTTCTTCTTTCTCTAATGTGGTGAAGTTCACAATGGCATTCGGGACAGCCGGACCTTACACATTGCTATGAGCACCGCCCCAAAACAATTCCTCGTTTGTCATGAGGTCAACGCCAATGACCTTCACTGGGTCACGTTAGCAGACCCTTGCGTCTCCACTGACGCGCAGATTGTCAAATATCAGAGACGACCTCGGGGATGAAGTCATGATTCTAATTAGTGCCAGAATCTTTCGAGCCGGAAGACATGACATCTAAAACAAAGGGCGTGGATTAGTCTAGAAATTTGAACGAGTAAGTTAGACAAACAAATATGACATGGAGTTTTTTTAAAAGTCAATCTATCACGAAAAGGGCCGGGCCATTGCATATGTTAACATTCCTGGCACCGCCATAATTTCGCTTTGATTTCTCCTCCATATTATCCGGTTCGCACCAATCATTTAACAAAAAAGATTTCATGTGATGCTAGCCATGAAACCGCAGTTTTAGTTTTCTAATACATTAAAAATAATGCATAATACTATAGACTCTTTATACTTTATACTTGAAAGGAAAATCAAAATGTTTAAGATAATAGTTTCCAAAGGTGTTTACAAAATGAAAAAAAAAACAGCATCACGGAATAGTTTAATTATTGAGCTTTTTATTTTTAGCCACTGGGATGTGAATTTTTAAAACATTAATGATGAGGCTATGATTTTTTTTTTTTTTTTTTTCTGTTTTTTTCTTAAGCATAATATAAAATAAATAAATAAAATAAATATGAAGAACTTTTTTTTGCAGTTGGCAAAATTAAAACATTTTCTCAGAACTTTTAATAGTTGTCAGTGGTATTTAAAAATTCGAATAGACTTTCTTTTTCTTTTTAAAATTTGTTTTTCAAGTTTCAAAGCTTTTATACCGTTCTTCACTTACAATGGCCGATGTATAAAACAGAATTCGTCGTTTGAAATATTTTTTTCTACCTGTTTGAAGAACTAAAAAGATAACATTTTTAAAGCTACATAGTCTAACAGTAAATAAAACTCTTTCTTTATTTATGAACAAATTTACGCGGACGTTCAAAACGAGTTATTTTTGCTGCTGTTTTTTCTCCAAGACTTTATTTTTAGCGGTACGCGTTGGGATTTATGTTAAAACAACGTTGCATCTTCGGGTTATTTATTATAACTATAATGAATAGTATTTTTGACGTGTTACACTAAAATGGTCGGTTGAGAAGGCGGTTGGAGGGGAGGTACCACATGCCACCGAAACGACTGCGGAACGTCCTTGGAAGGGCTTTGTTGCTCGTAAACCATAACAAAAAATATCAAAAATTAAATATGGATATGTCATTAAAAAACAGCATGGCTCAAAAACTGCGCTTTAATTAAGCAAAACAGCAACGTAATAAAAAGAACAAAAACCTTTTTAATTTTGTATTTGAAAATAATTATAAGTAAAAAAAAAAGTTATAATAATAAGAACAACAAGACATGACATATTTTAAAAAAACAACAAAAAACTCCCGAAACCCACATAGGGACTCACGTTGTTAAACACACATCTTTGTCAATAATTTTATATTATTTTTTATTGGGTTTTCTACTGTCCAAGCATAAAATGTGAATATTGCAAGGAAAGTTTCAGCTCATAAAACGTTGTCCTGTCTGTCAAACTGATAAGATATGGGACAAGATTGTGGCACGAACTGGCTATAGATTTCCCTGGATGACATTTCTCAGGTATAGATAGTGCTGGACATTGTCAATAATCGCCGACATCACTTTGGGGCGTCTTAGATAAATATGATGAGGCGGACAGAGGGAGGCTTAAGAATGGGAAAATGAACAAAGCCATGTAAAATTATTTAAAAAGCCATTACCAACGAATCGAGATGTTAAAAATATAAGACTTTAGGGATTCCTAAAAAAACAACACTTGCCCCCTGTGACATGTTGCTGTCCTTTAAATGCACTGCGTGAACTGGATGAGAAAATCTGTTCAATACACATTATTCCTTCTTGCGGGCACTGCATTAAATCTCTAAAGTCAGAGCTACTCATTCTTGAATCTAATCAAAAGTAGAAATATTGCTCAATGTTTCTGTAATTAAAGATAAAATTTTCTACTATTCAAGTGTGGAAAAATCTAAAATCTAAAATGGGGGATGATTCACTGTGTTATGGCACTTGAGACTCAGTTTAAATTCAAATACACCTGTCGATAAGCTACTTACAGAGACGAATTCTCTCAACATGATATTACTAAACTTCGTTCCTCGGTGGGGTGTCGTAGAAACTATTGCACATAATCGGCTTGACTTTCATTGCATGTCCTATTGCAATCACAATCTATTATGTTCGCGAGGTAATAATTACATGTAATCAATACTCCTGGTATTGTGAGACCAATCCCAAACATTGAAAGCTCAACATATCTTTACATTCTGGTTTTCTAAGGGACTGTTATTTCGATCACTTAACAAACTACTAGTGAAGCTGACAAGCAGACGTTTCGGTAGTGTTACTTTTGGAGCATATTCTAAGTACTATACATTGACTTTGGGTAGCACTTTAGTTGATAAATATGCTTAGAGATATAAAAAGAAATGTTATTATTTAGGGCTGCAGAAATTAACCATTTATTTATCGATTAATCGTAAAAATGTTTATCGATGAAATGACGATTAAAATAATTTTAATTGATATGAATTATAATAAAATTGAAGAAAATTTATATGTATAATTTTTTTCAATTGTATAATTATAAAAAAATAATAACATAATAACCCATATCGCAGGAGATGTATCGCAGAGGAACATAGTACAACAGTCGATAGCAGTTAAAAAAGTTCAAAATTTAATTTTTCTATGTCTTTGAGACACGGGAAGTGACTCAATTACCAAATTATGTCAATTACCCGTTTTTGTTACTTCCCTTGAGACATTTGGCTTTAATGGAAATTAACGATTAACTCATGAAATTAAGCGTTAACTTAATTAATCGTTACCAACCCTAGTTATAAAGTATAAAGAAAAATAAATAACATTTATTTCGTGTCAATAAGTGCTTAAAATTTGTGAACTCCCTGTACTGGTAGAGTTGTTAAAATCTACTGAGGTCCTGATATCAATAAGTGTATATACTTATCAAAGAGATTCAAAGTGACCCATTGAACGAAGAAGTGAAAAAACTAAGTAACAACTAAATACAAGCTTTAAAAAAAAAGCTTGCAAACATGGCCCTTCTCTGATCTTTGTGTTGACGGGTTCTGTCAAAACTTACCGTACAACAAGTGAAAGTTTGGGGCTATGCCCAACAAACTTAAGTATGTGTGTATACCACTAGCAGCGACCTCAAGTGAAGGTTTTGATATGACATGCCGGTGTCTGCGAGGTATGTTTGTAGCACTTGTGAGGTATTAAACATTGCTATTAAAGGAATGGCCCGGATCTTTCGAGCCATTGTGTTAAAGAGAAGAGGCGCCATAGTGTATGCTAAATACAAACTAACGCTTGTGTTTTTAAATCGATATGTCAACACAGGACACATCAAGGGTTCTAGAGTGTGGTTTAACTGAAAGCGAGTGTCTGTCGTGCAAGGAAGTGATAATGGGACATAAGCATAAAACTACATTCTTCTGTCTACCACAATTAATAAGTCTTTGGCTATTTTGTTTTAAAATATATAAAGCGGACAGTAGACAACTGACATATTATTATTTTATAATCTACGTTCAGCGACTTTATTTATGCTTACATTTAAAAAAAAAAAATACTGCTTTGTCCATCGTTGAGAAATTTTGATAATTAATTAAAGAAAACTGAGTCTTAAAGAGTTCAATCATTAAACAACGTTTCATCACGGATGGTCTGAGAATAATTTAGTAAACAGTAAAGATGAAGCGTGTACAACTGAGTCTTTGTCATCCACAGGTAATCAAATATTTGGACTAACATTGAGACCGTAACTTACAAATGTGAGATGGTGAAGGGCACCTGTTGGCACTCACGTAAATTATTTCTCACGAGAACACAAATTAAAAATTGTCGTTTATACATATCATTTTTTAAAGTTTATCCAACAAAAGTTTCGTTACGTTAAAAATAACTTCCCTTATGTGTCATAATGTCAGGACATTTATATTCCAATTATCTAAGATTGATAGAGTGGGATTAGGGTGTAAGGGCTGGTGACTATCTACAACAAAACAAAATAACAATAAATTCTAATACATTTAAACAGTCTCTACGAGGTATTAAGTACCTAAAAAACTAAATATTCACGGAATAAAACTCCCCGTGAAGACAATAGCACTTGTGTGTCACCTTGTTCTAGGACTAGCAGGAGCGCGACAAGTCTTACGGAAATCATAAAAAAAAAGACAAGGGCTTGTTTGAGGCGTTATTTTTGACCCATTATTTCATTCGACACAAACGAACTCGGAAATCAATAGCTCAAGTATTTGATGCTTAACAGAAGATGCTGACACTCTAACGACTGGCTCGTCAATATTTGAAGTTACAAAGTTTTATTATTTTTTTTTAGAAGAATTTTTCGGGGAAACCAGCAGTTGTTAAAATAGAGAATGACCGAGACATGAAAGTTGAATACAAAATTGAAATTATTCTTCTATATATAGTGCTAATTAAAAAAAAAATCAACATTTATCTTTAATATAATATACTGTTTAAACATCTGCTAGATATCGAAAATAATAGAAGTTCACATTTCGCATGTACGACAGCTTCAAAATAAAACATTTTGGAATGAAATGATTTAAATGTGAAAAAGGTATTGGCTTATTCAATATATTTCTGACATAAATAATATTAGTGAAATTTTAAAAACAATGTTTTGAATACTTATGTAGGATCATGAATTATTAAGTCAGGACATGACACTTTTTTTTAATTGTCACCATTTACTTAAATACTTTTTAGACTAAAGATTAACAAAAACATCGCAATGATAGAAGTGTTGACCTAAACATTTTTGTCTATTGCAATCTTATCTTATCTTAGATATACAGACGCTCCTTCTATGCAGAAGATAATTGCGTCCACAGACCATGAGAGATGATCTGTTGGCAAGTGATGCAGCGGTCACAGGCCACGGCTATAGGGGTTCCACGCATTACCCCAGCCGCCTAACTATTGTCTAGTTAGGTACCCATTCAGAGCTGGGTGACTCGGGGACTCCTCAGGCCCCGGGAACGAATCCTCACCTTAGTGTGGATTCGAACTCGTGACCATTGGTACAGCAGTCGAGCGCGCTACCCCTCGACCACCGCGTCCCAATCTTTATCAAACTGAGCACAAAAAAATGACATGGAAAAAAGCAAGCTTATTCATTAAGTTTTGTTTTGATTTAATTTCATATCTATTATAATCATCAAATTATTTTAGGCTCATTAAAAAGGTAAGTGCACAAATTTTGATTTTTAAAAAAAAGTTGACAACATTATTTACTATTTCATATTTGTTCTTTAAATATGTTGTTCATATTTGATATACAAGTAAAATATTTTAAACTATCGTGCGTCAAATTTAAGAAAACCTTCTTGTCACCGAATACTGCCGGCAGACCAATTATCTGTGATGCCACTGTTTGGGATCTGTCAACATTAATGACGTCAAGTGTTCTCTCTCTTGTCCGAGCTGCTCCCTTTAGCGCACTGACCACGACAATAGATTTAATAACACCGAACTCGAGCGAAAATTCTATCTGGCCATGAAAGCGGTGCCCCCGTCTTGCTAGGGTATTGATCACCTCCCCTGCTCGCATGTTTTCAGTCAACTGGCAGAAACACGACGTTAACAATGTAAAGTTGAGAGAACATCCTACAACCTAAAACATTTTCCCCTTAAAGAAAATAAACTGGACTCGGTGGGTACATATGAATCGTCGGGGGGAACTTGTCAGAGTTGAGAGAGTGGACAGGAGGCATTTCGATCAGGTTAATGGAACGTGTCAACAAACTGAGGGAGAGCGAAAACATTGACTGACCAACGTCTCAGGCTGAGTTAATCCTCAATTGTAACTAATCGGATTCTGTTCAAAACTTGAAATGCGCCAAGTTGGCAAAACACGTTGGACATCTAAGTTGCTCAAACATTGCTGACATGTTGAGATCATGCCGTCGAGACTGACAAGCTGAATCTTAACATCGGCAATGCCAGGGACAAGTTAAGTGTCGTTATATTAAGTCATCTTTATACATATTCAAAAGAAAATACTTTTAAAAAATAAAGAAATTATAAAATCTATATAAAAAGCTAAATACAGGTGAGAGTAGATACCAGAGAGCTCACCACAAGTGAAATAGATAAAATTGTAGCTTGAGAAGTTCAGGTAAATGTTTTTGTACAAGTTTAATGGTAGCAAGTAATTTAATGTTATCCTCCGATGCCCAATGTTACGTTTAAGGTAAAAAAATACTTATGGAAGTGAAACCTGCAAAGCTGTGGATCATGATGAAACGATATATTTGTCCACAAATCCACCAAAACATATTTTATAGTTGTATGACAAGACATAATAAAGTATCTTTAAAGGAATTTAAGAAGGAATAGACAGTATAAAAAAAACCTAATGAAATAAACAAACAAACAAAAATTAATCCCAGCAAAATGGGCTACATATATTCCTTACCCCAGACAGGAGTGCACACACACACACATTCATACCATTATAAATATATATTTTCTTCTGAATCGCATTGGATTGTCTCCCTTTCTTTAATGAAATATTTGAATTTTATTGGAACTCTTATTTCCAGGCTTTCCTATTTAAGAGAAAATAAGAAATAAATATAATCGGTTCCAAGATATTTTAAATTACTATTTAAAAAGACGAAAGTGGTTGTTTTATTTCGTTTAGAACATTTATTGTTACCCTAAAACATAACCGTGCCCTAAAGCCATTTCGGCCTCCCCCCCCCCATCTCCACAACACCCTTACACGTTGCACAATGCACAATCTATTCGGTCACATTGACATTTATGTTATGCAGATGCACGCATAAGGGCAGATAACTTTTCAAATACTCATTTTTATCTACAATCCTTTCAAGGGAGCTTTCCCTTTAAAAGATATTCCTCCCCACACCCCCGAGTCTTATATTCTGTCCATCTATGTATATTATTTCAAAGATTTTTCCTTTCGACTGCGTGTCTCAGGGTGTATACACTGAAGTTTCAAGATTGTTATTTGAAGCAAGGAGATATTTTAATTGTGTAACACATCGTCATACTTTGAATGTTAAAAGGACACCTTCAATTATCTCTGTAATCTATACACCATGATCCAAGTAAGACCTGTACAATCACACACACACACACACGTACACACACACACATACAATGACCCCCCACACACAAATACACACACAATCATACACAGATACACACACATACAATCACCCCCCACACACAAATACACACACAATATTATACAAATCAGACATCTACAGTTGCAAACAACTCAAGTTATCTAAAGTCACAAGCTATGTCAATCCTCTGTCATCAACACAACTGTCAACTCACTGACACCAGAACCACTGTCAACTCACTGACACCAGAACCACTGTCAACTCACTGACACCAGAACCACTGTCAACTCACTGACACCAGAACAACTGTCAACTCACTGACACCAGAACCACTGTCAACTCACTGACACCAGAACCACTGCCAACTCACTGACACCAGAACCACTGTCAACTCACTGACACCAGAACCACTGTCAACTCACTGACACCAGAACCACTGTCAACTCACTGACACCAGAACCACTGTCAAACCACGATTCCCAGAGACCAAGAGGTGCAATGCCCGTTCTTTCAAAAAAAGAAAAGAGACCAGTTTAAGGAAAAAACTGCATCGAGTGGATGTCGGCAGCTAGTGCATGGCATTTCCTACACAGCCCATGACATTATAGTGGGTGGTGACGTCTCATTAGTGTCAATGGACAAATTGATGGTCTCAGTAGATTAGGAAACCGAACGTTGAGTTATGAGAACTCAGGCATGCTGTTTAGATTTAAGGCTGTTAGAGTTCTTTGCCTGATAGATAACTGTCTGATTACACAATTCGGGGGGCAATAGGTAAGTACTTCATCATCTGGATAAAGAGCTTGAAAGATTTTATTGATGTTCGGTAATTGTACATCACAGCACATAACTTTCTATTTCATGCTCTCTTAAACATCGAAAAAAAGTAATGAAAATAAAGATAATGTAAGCTCAATTTTCTGCGTTAAGGTCCCTTTGCACTTTAATTAATTCTTCCTCAAACCAATGCAACTCAACGATAGTATATATTTATATAGAGAGAGTTAGTTACAAACATGCGGGGATGAGATACATTGGTTAATCTTGAAGTAATAGATTTTATTTTCTGTCTAAAAAAAAAATAAAATATAACCCCTATACAAAAGGATGCAAAAGTGCGCATTGGCTTCCAGAGATACATAATTCTGAGATAAAACTCTGGAGTGGAGAGAAGCCGCACAGACACAGAAAAAAATGTTGTATCAATGACTTTTATTATGGATGAATATCTTTCATTTACCATATGGATAGAGATTTACTTTCAACTATATACATTTATAAACTAATTGTTTAGGTCCATTAGGCAACTTTTGAAAAGCTACGAACTAAATGATTAAAATGAGTTACCGGTACGCCAGAAATCTCCAAGATTAAAATCACAATTTTAAATTTCAGTTTCTCGATTTCTTTCTAATATTACAAAAGAAGATAGACCACTCCTGCAGTGACTGGGATGGCTTTGATTTTAAAAGTAGCCTGGGAACATTTGGCGTAGAGAGTCATTTGAAAATTAGATCTGAAGTTTTGAAACACAATACTTGTGTTTCCAATTAATGTTTGATCTGCAATAAAAGCGTCATCTCCCGGGAGATTGGTCCCAGTCAAAGTCATCCTGATTGCCTGGCCGAGATAAACGGCATCTCAGCAAATAAATCGTTCGTCTTCGTCAAGGTAAATTGGATGTTTCCCTCCCGGGAGGCCTAAACTTCTCGTCATAAACAAGATGATAAATCCGTGGCCTCAGAGGCCGGAGCCCCTGGCGGCCGTACTAAGCTTACGGCGCTAATGTATTGAGCAACTAGCCGGCATCCGCTCGGCCGTTCTACCTCGGAGCCCGGTGTTACACTCGTAGTCTGAATTCAGATCAATTGATTTCCGTCCCCTGCTGGTTTGAGCTCATCTTAGAGCAGGTCAGGCCAGGAAATAACATCATTATTTAGGCAATGAGATCTTTTCCCGACCATTATTATCACTCGAGTGCCGGTTTTTTGTGTGGTTTTTTTTATTGTATGTGTGTTTTTTTTTAAAAGCTGCCGCACCTAAAAAGTATTTTTAAAATATCAGAAAAAAGATATAAAAATAAAAATAAGAAAGGAATACGAATCCATATTTTATACATTCTATGCATGTTGCCAACAGTTTCAATAGATAAAAAACAAATTCTATTAGGGGGAAAATGAGTTTAATGCTCGGCAGATTGTAATATCGGTTTCTAATGAATATTTTAGAAATCCATTTCTGGTATTGTATACTACCCAATTGTAAAAATAAAGATTTTGAAATATTGAAGAAAAAAACCCCCCACTATCTTATAATCTAATCTTCATTTTGTAGGATTCATGACATTTTAATGTAACATAATATATATATATATATATAGAATCTATAGATAGTTAAATTACGGCACTAAGAAAAACTGTTTAAAAATCTTATAATCATTTAATAAATTATTTGTGTTTGGGTTTTTAACTAAATACAACTTCTATTTGAATCATCCCCACTTTCACATTTTTACCCAGGTACACATGAAATTTGGTTAATTTATTTTTCAAACTATTAAACACAACACATTTGATTTTTAAAAAAATACACTAGAACTAAAATGGAATTGAACATAAAACTCCGTAGACTACATGAAAAAAACCATTTAATACTCCAGAGCCAATGAAAATACTGAGATTTAACCCCACCTCAACGAACCCCCCCTCCCGTAAAATCAACGTTTTTGACTATAAATCCATTATATATGAGACAGAACTTAAGTATTGATTATATTCAAAATAATAGTCACCGCGCAAAAAACATTTACCGACTGAACGTGACTTAACTCTCTTGCTGTCAAACGGGGACGAGTAGGGTTGTAGTCACCGATGGTTGGAGTGAACTCAAGCAAACTCAACAGCAGACGGCAACCATACAATAATATAGGAATAAACTAAACATTCGATAATTTAATTACGGTACATTTGATCGATCTAAAATTTCGATACAATGCATTGTTAGTTGACGCAAGTCTATGTGAAAAATTTCAGCTCGATAGCATGACTGGGGGTCTATTTTATTTTTGTTTTTCTGCCGGATCGACGAAGAGACGACGGATAAGTTAATATAATGGATTTAAAAAGCATCTTTCTACAATATTGTAGTTCAAAGTTCCTTCACAGACAGGCTGAAAGTACAAACTCGTAAATCGTTTTAAAAATAGATTTTTTGAACAATGTGATCCTAAATAATTGTATTCCATCATTTTACGAGCAATACGACAGACAGACTAGGAGGAGACAAGGTCAATTAAAAGTGAAACATATACTTAACTCATTTATACATTGTTATGATCTGTACTTGAACAAATCACCATCAACCTGCTGTATAGCTGTATTTACTTTCTAGCTTACGAACTAGATCAAGTAAAGACGAGTAAAAAAAATGGCTGTACTTACAAACTATTGCAAAAATTATAAGGCATCGCCAGAGTTACAATGCTTGCCAGAATGATAACTTATTGTCATAGTGACAAGGTGTTCCACGAATGACAAGAAATTTTAATAAGTACAAGTTGCTTCAGAATTACAAGTCAAGACCAGAATAAATTGTATGACATGGCTGCCTTCTTTAAATATAGGCTGTATGTTATAAACCAACATCTACAAACTAAAAGTGATTTGTGTCGCAACCACAACATTTATTCTTCCCCCGGACGGTCCTTCAAGATGTAGCTTGTTTGAACATGAGATAAAATTCGTTCATGTGAGTGTACGTGCAATTAAAGTTAATGCCTTTAACAAGATACTTTAATATCCCTTTTCTTCGAAACAGTAAAAGTACGCGGCATTTTTTACGCTGTATGGTTTCTGAAATGTTCTGTCCGGTCGACTTCGCCTTGCGAGTAATTTTGGCTGGTTTAAATCAGGCTCAGTGGACAATGTTCACCGTCAGGAGATGGCGGGTTTTAGCCAAAGGTTTAAGCTCATGTACAAGTTTAATGGCGGGAGATTAGGTTTGTTACCCGTTACACGATTTTATTGGCCAAGGCCTTGCCGCGGAGTTGTCGGTTGGACGATGACGGACGAACGATACCAGGACGTTGACAGAACGATACCAATCCCTTTGATGGGGGTTTGACCCAGTGAGCACTTTGTTTACTGCACGCCATGGGCCTGGTATCTTACATCACCAATTTTAATCAGGGCCACAGAACGACGCTTGAAATAACCTAATGTTTCTTAATACGCACTCTTGGATTGCTTTCTTCTGGCTTTCTTTAATCGTTGTCTTGTTATTTCAACAATCATATTCTATAATACACGTACAGGTTTCGGCAATAGAGTTCCACGCTGTTAGCAATTCTTCTTTTTTTAATGAAACTGCCAAGAAAAGTGAAAGGATGTTCGATTAGTTCGAGTCCATTTTTAGAAGCAAAAATACAAAACAAAATAAGATAACTTGTAACGTTCAGGTGTTATGGTTGTTGTCATTATATGTAATAAATTGTTCCTTGGCTTAGCAGGATGATATTGTAACTTATTTACTTGATCTTGGTGTTAGAAAGGAGACACTTTCTTGCCAAGCGATGATCCCACACGTCCTGGCTCAGCTCAATCCACAAAGTTCAAAATCGCCCGAATTTCACAAGGGCGAATTATGGGGTCTTAAACTCTAAATCCCATTCTTTAGCATGTGAACATTTAAATGTGCACTTTGCTATTGAGTATAAATTTGACCCAAATTTTGCTAGGAGAGTGTAGATACAAATTTTATTTAATGTTTGATAAATATGACACAATTATCACATAAAGAGCAAAGGAGTAATAATACATGTGACAAAAAATTCTAACTTATAAATACAACACAAAGATAAACCAATACAACCCTCGAAAAAGTACTTTTCTTACTCCTAAGCAAGAACAAAGCGGCTGGGTAGCGAAGTCAATAGTGCGCTCGCCTCACAAGCTGAGGGGCATGGGATCGAGCCCAGGATTAGCCATTATAAATAGGTTGAGAAATGACTAACGCTAAGAAAGTCCTCCGCTGCCCTGGAGAGGGATGGGTGCCGCTAGTGTCTATTAAGCCCGAGAATGTTGTAATGGAAACATTAAAATCCCCTACGACCTCAAAAACAAGAGGTTAAGGGACTTAAAAAAAAACAACACAAATTAGTTTTCGTTCTTACTGTTTGGAACTAAGACTAGGAAGGGGTTTCCAGATGAAATATGAAAAAACAACGCTTTTAAACTAATAAAAAAGCAATGACAAGATCTGTTAAGATAAATAAGCATTGCTGTGCACCGAAGTTAAATTATTAAGTCATTATTACTTATTACAAAATACTCAATTCTATTAAGTCTATTTCTATTTCTATTTTATCATAGACTGTATAACTCATTTCGTAATTTCGTAATTTGTCAAAGCCAATTTATTTCGATCAATAAAACGAGAAGCCATTTTTAAAAGTTTGTAATTTTTAGCCTAAAATTGAAATAGATGTAAAAATGTAAAAAATTAAACCAAATTGGATTGGGTTTTACTGAACGCAATAACTGATTTATTCGAGCCAATGTAAACACAGACTTTGCCGCGTGTTTAGTCCTCCAATAGGTGTTTATTTCACTAGTAAGCCGTTGTTGCTTAATTAATAACTGATAAGTACTTCCGGTCAATACCCAGCGAGCGTAATGGCGATGTAGATATCTCTATAGGTATCGTCACGTGATCAGACAAAGTGTGGATGTTTATTACAATTCTTAAGAACTGTCAATAATTATACAATTTATTTGTGACAAGCTCAAGTCAATGTTGGAATGACAGCTTCTTTTTCTTCAAATTTTCTAAACGCAATTTTATGTTAAAGTAGTCTAGTTATTTAGACATTTCCACAAGTAGGATTCGTTAGAGAGCAGAATTTCCAAATGAAATTAATTATTTCAGTGTTAACTTATCAGTCAATGAAACAATCTTACATCTTTTATTTGATTTTATATTTTATATAAAAATGACATACAAACGTAAAGCAAGAGACATTTTTAAGAACGGTTGGCCCATAGAGCTAGTGAAACATCATTCACACGTTTGTAGAGCCGCGTCAAATTGAGGAGATTGTGTGGTTAGCGGAATGTGTTGTCCCCTTTGCCTTAACCCAAATAACGTCAGGTACCCATCAGGGCTGGTACCCTCCCGGACACCCTTAACTCAAACTACGGGAACAAGTCTCTGCTTTAAAACATGAACGAGGGCCCACTACTACTCTCGGCCACCGTGAAAAATACAATTATTATAAAAGTAGTTAAAAGTTAAAATATATATTAATTTGAAGTTAAATTTAAATACAAATGTTTTGTAATTATGCAGGAATTTTTTTTAAAAATCATAGAATATAGTTGAAAGCAAAATTGTGAGATCACAATACAAAAAATATACCACTGAGTGCCCCTTGAAAGCTAATTAATAAATGTAGCAAATTTTTTTCAAAATATAATAACTTTAATTAATAATCAGAGCACATTTACACAGATACGGGAACACACGTACATTTTGCCTTTCGTTTCCTAACCATGGTCACCGCTCCCAGGGGTGGATTAAGACTGCACGGGGCCCCAGGCTGCAATGAAATGGGGGCCCTATCCTGCCAGCGTCCCTTAAAATAAAATTATTGTTAACTGCTAATATAAGACTGTAACTAAATATTAATAATGAAAAAAAAAACGAACACGAAGAAATAACTGTTTGAAGTGTTCGCGGTATGCTACAATTAAGTGTGAAAAGAAAAATTTTCGTTCCACTATTAGGAATCGAACCCGACACCGCTTGCATTACGAGCCAATACTCTCTCCACACGGCCGGCGGAGCTTGTCTAAATCGTGAAATTTTAAAAATATAAACTATAATTTATACTCTGTTCTCTAAATTTTCGATTATTAAAACTATCAGGTCTGAATCTCGATCAGTTCTTGAGATAATATTTATTAATTTTATTTAATTTATTATGTTTTCAAGGGTTCGTGCAAACATTTGTACACTTTTTTTTATAAAATATAAAAAGTTTGGGGGCCCCCAAACCGTCGGGGGCCGCGTGCCTTAGCCCGTTCAGCCCCCCCCCTTTAATCCGCCATAGACCGCTGCACATATATTTCATGGAGTCAAAATGTCTTTCAATGAATTCGTAATTTCTGTATTTACGCGCAGACTATTCCCTGTTAGATTAGCATTTGCCATGACAACAAATAAAGGTTTGGGCAAAAAGTTCAAAAAGATATGGCTGTATCTTGCAAAACCTGTTTTCAGTCAAGGACAATTGTATTTTGCTCTCTTCAGAGTTCCTTCTTTTCATTCACTCACAGTCGTTTGGACAATTATGTTTTTCAGGAAGTCTTCACCCGTCCCTAAATCATTAACGGCGTATGCTACGACGCGGGTCGGCTAGTATGTATAATTAATTCTATACAAATCTGTAATTATTGAAGGTGTAAAAATGTCATAAATATTGAATAATATGGCGAACCTTATTCTTATGTCTTACTTAACACTTGTTTATTCTTTATCAAATAACTAAAGCAATGCAAATTTGTTTTACATTGTGTTTCTATCAGCCAGATTTGACTGATTGTTTATTTCTGTTTGCTCAATAACTTTACATGGTAGAATGCCTGCCCACACCACGTTTGTTGATTCTCTCTACTCCTAAAATAGACGAGAGGGTTTAAACGTTGAGGTCACAAGAACAATTATCGACCTGGACATCTGAAATGCCAGCCAGTTTTATTTTACCATTTGCCGTCTGCTGATAAGCAAAATAAATTTTTTCCGTGTTTCTTTTTTAAAAATCGGATTAGACTTGTGATACGGAGACGCAATGTGAACTTATCGTCAACAAATATTTTCCTTTGCTTTTTAACTAATACATACTTTTTAAAAATATTTTTATTTCCTTAACAATCCAAAATTGAACTATTTTTTAAACGTATTTGGAATGGGGATAAAGGAACTAAAAAAAACTGAAGGTACTTGCTAATATTTAGCATGTGTGTGTATGCGTCTGTCTATATTTAGAAAGAGAGAGAGAGAGAGAGAAAGACAGAGTGAAGGAGACAGAGGCAAAAAACGATATTTATATATATATATATATATAT